>UCOL01005557.1:0-11327 GCA_900474335.1 Ormyrus nitidulus | reverse complement strand
CCCCCCCCAGTTTCGATAATACCCCGGCGGAGAACGCGAGCATAGTCTCGTGCATTAAGTATAGGTCTAAGTAGCTTTTGCACACAGGGACTTACACACGCGAAGTACGATAACCCCGTAAGATATTGAGCAAATGTCTATGCGCGCGTGAAAGAGAGGGAGGGAGAGAGAAGTTGTGTATCGGTGCTCGCGCGCCGGTTCTTATGCGGGCGGCGCCGCTGCCCGGGGGGTAATATCCATTGTTGCTGAATGCCAAAGAACACAATGTACGTCGCTGACACGTTAACGGCGCGCGGCTACGGGAGCGCGAGCTTGCCGTACCACTCTGTGCCTGCCTGCACACTGCTGCCCTGACTCTCTCTCTCTCCCTCGCCCCATAGCCCCGGGCAGCTTTTCGCGATTTCTCTCACTCCTTCCTATATGCGGAACACCATGTACTCTCGCGCGCCCTCTTTCACCCTCTTTGACTCCTGCAGCCTCTGATTTATAATGTCGGTATTGAAAGAGGCCAAAGGGTTGAGGGGAAGGGGGGGGGGGGATTGTCGTGGAAGCCGCGCGCGCCTCTGTGCCGCCCTTTTGCACCGCTGATTGAAAAGGGTGAGGAGTCAAAGTTAAGTGAGTTGTATTAGAAGACATTGTTATCGCTTTTTTCTTTCCAAGTATGTTACCTCGGTTGGGTCTCGTTAAATGTAGGAAATTAGAAAGGAGGAAATTTTATGTTTGAATAAATATGCGATTGTCGTACGTAGCAGATTTTACTTGATCCAGATTCTGTTAAGCTTAATATAGGATCGTTTAAATTAAAAATTTGAAATACCGTATCGAAATTTAATGAATCGCTGCTCGATAGAATACTTAAATTTCCGTATTACTCCTGTTTTTTTTTGAGCAAAACAGATTTTCAAAAGCGGCGATCGACATTTAAAAAGTTTCAATTTTTCAAATTTTCAAAAATATCCCGGGAGTAATATTTTTAAAGAAATTTGTGTTAATTTTTATGAATCACTTATGAATACTGAAGGTTTAAAATATTTTAAAAACACGTACTATGTTGTACACATAAATGTATGGCATAGTATTCAAATATTTTGAAAGAATAAAGTGTAGCTTTAGTATTTCCAGTTTATTTTACGTACTGCATACAAAATAAGTATACTGCAGCTAGTGCTCGCATTTTCAAAAATTTGTATTTTAAGTCAAGCGAAAAAATGTTAATTATTTTCAATTTGCATTTATAATAATACTGAAATTACAGCAAAATGCAACGCACAACTTGAACCATCGAAAGTTAATAAGACGTAACAAACCTTTCCCGATAATTCCAAAACTTTATCGAGTCACCCATTTCAAACTTGAAAGCTGCCGTTAAAATTATTTACAATAAAAAAATGCCTCCTCGCAATCTCCTTCAAACGTAGATTCAGGTTCAAAGATTGAGAAAAGCATCGGCAACGCTTAATATTTTATCGCAGTTGTTGCTGCTCCTCGAGAGCTAAAGTTTCAAGCGAAGAGCGCCGGACAGATCGCGGAAGTATTCCGAGCCGAGTATCTCGCGGCGGTACATTGCGCCGGACAGTCGCTGAATGCCGCGCAACATACATAAACAAGCACGCACTCACAGAAGGAGCTTATGGAACTGAGCTCTCTCGCGACGCTCTCTCTCTCTCTCTCTCTCTCTCTCTCCGGCCTAACAATAGTCAGACGGGCACGCGGCGCGATGAATGGACTGGGCGCCCGCGGGGTAATTGCAGCCTTCTCCCGCCCCCCCCCAGTCCCGCGACGTAACGGTCAAGTCGAGCCGCGACGAGGAACCTTGGGGACCGGCTATACATCGTTAGCTAACTGATATGATATTATTCAGCAGCGGGTCTATACCCTCTTGACGAGACCGATTGTCATCGGCCCACTAAATCTACTTGGCGCGTGCGTGCATCTCCGATATTACGGCTCGCTGCTTCCGATATAGCGAATGTTTGGGTAAGCGCGAGAAGCTGCTTTGATGGACGGAGGGAGGCTCGAGACAAACGGGGTTCGATGACGCTAATTACAATTTAGTTTTTTGCCTGTAATCCGGTTTCTGATTCAAGCAATTCGGAGTAAATCTGAAAATCGAAGGCGGAACAACCGCAATCACCGCATTGCGGGGGGGATAAAGCTGCTGCAGCGCGGCAAAATTTCGACGCGAATTGGATTTTTTGATTTGGCGCGGGGCGGCAAACCGGTGCGTGACCCTTAGCCATTGAAAATTTCTTCTAATTGCCGCAAGCTTTCGCGCAAATAAAACGCAGAGAAATTTCTTTCTCTCTCCTCCTGCATTCGCGAGAGAACGTCTGAGTGGACCGTGGAAAAAGTGGCGAGTCCGAGGTTGTACTGTACTTACAGTCGCTGTTATATACCCACTGGCTTCTCTCCTTTCGTTTTGTCACAGGTGCGTGACCGCTGGAGCATTTTCGCAGTGTAACTTGGGCACGGAGCGACGCTGTTATTACGACTCGAGACTCGAGGGCACGAGTACAAACACACGACGAACGCTCGCGAGTGAGAGAGAAAAAAAAAAGAGGGGGAGAGAGAGAGAGCTTCTGCGCGACAAAGCGAGCCCCCGAGACAAATGAAGAAGTCCGAGCGCAGGGATTTTTATTTATGCAAATTTCAGCGACACTGGCAAATATTTTTTGTGCCTAGGAACATTTTTAGTTTTTTTTTTGTTGTTTTTTTTTTTGACTAATATGATTTTCGCCCGCGCGCCGTAATAGTTAATTAAAATGCTAATTAGATTTCGACTCTCGGGCTGAATATTATTACATTCGTTAATTAAACAAAAACTGATCTCCCCACTGACGCAATTTAATTTTATTACGCAGGCAAACGTACTGGTTTTAGAAAATAAAATATTTAGCCATAAAACTAAGTATTCGCTTTCGTGTGAATAAACTATTGTTTTTTTCATTTATACTACATATATTAAAATCAGGCAATTAACTTATTTTCGTAATCTCGTTAAAAATACAATGCATCCTCGCGTTTGTAAAGCACAAACTTTGGGTTAAAAATTTGTCGCGCCCTACGCGCCGATTTAATTAATCTTTTAATTAAACGACAAAATATATATTGGCTTAAAAATGAATAAATAACATTTTACAAACCGGCAAAATTGAATTAACCCGCAGACGGTAAAGTTTAAATTTATTTCGGCTCCGCCGGCACGTCTAAAAGTAAATTTTCGCCAATTAGAATTCCGCGGCTAAGCTCTCTTAGGCAAATAGAATTTCGCAGCGTCGTGAGAACAAAGCCGCGCGCGGCCTTCCGATGTCAATAGCGCAAAAATTTCAGAGAGCAGCGAGAGGGAGAGAGAGAGAAAGAGCAGAGGGCCGTCGGCGTAAGTGTCATTGGCGGTATAAAAAGGGAGTAAAAAGAGGCGGCGTCGCGCCGCTGGAAAATCACACGGACGCGGAGAGAGAGAGAGGGGCCCGGGCGCACGTACAAGTACCGGCGGCCGTAATAGCCCGAGAGAGAGAGAGAGAGAGGGAGCTTCAGCCCGAGGTGGCGACGACGGTACATTCGGGGATTGTGTGTGCTGACGCATCATTATATCGGGCGCGTCAGGGCCACGCGAAACCCGGGGCCGGCGCTGTCATCGGGTTTCTAATTGTCGGCCTTTGTCCCGCGCGGCCATACGAGAGCCCGGAACCGACCGCAAGTAGTTTTCTGCCGGTGCGCGCCGCCATAGTTCCAGCCAGCTCGCTCGTGAAAATTACGATCTACCGAGCCCTGACTTTCCGAGGGGGAGAGAGAGAGAGAGAGAGAAGGATGCGCGCCTTGTTTGACGCTATTATTCTTGCGCTTAATTCGCGCTATTCGACCGCTTAGCTTTTAACGGGGACCGACTTTGTATAATGCGGGGAGAAAAAGGCTTTAATTAACGGACTTTAAGACTCGCACTCTTTGATACCCCCCGGACTTGTACTGAATATTGAGTTTTCTAATTTTCGTCAGCTATTGAAATGGGAGAGATAATTTGATAACCGCTAATATTTGTTGGTAAGTTGAATGTACGTTAGAATATATAGAAAGGATTAAATAAACTACTTACATAGCGGCAAGCGAAAGAGTAAACTGTAATTCAGACTGAGAACAACTTAGTTGAACTATAAGTATTGGCGAAGGAAGTGAGTAGGAAAACGAACAAACTAAGTTTTCTCGTGTCGTCTAAAAAGAAAATAAGATCGAAAAAGATAAATAAGCTTTTAGCAGAAAATAGTTAATGCGTTTCCTTTCATCGAGATTATCGTATTTTACTTTTTAAAGAAGAATAATACGATATATAAAATTCAAAATAAATTGAGAATGAACGATTTAAGGAAGTAATAATCATTAATAATTATTATAAAATCTGATATTGTTATTGGCACAAATTAATTCGTTTATTACCGATAATGTAATAAATATTATATTTGAAGAAATCGCACACTTCTATTCACTGTAAATCCACATGTAGCTGAAAAACTGCTGTTCCATCTGCGGCAAATTGCACTTAAAAAACTAAAAAGAAGCCGGACAAAAAAGTAATTTGAAGAAAAAGAAGAAAAAAAAAGCAGACACAGGGTCGAGTGGGTCTACAAGAGAAATAAATTGTATTCTTCGAAGGAAATTGGCTTGTTCTGATCTCGTACGTAAGCTCGGAAATATCGTTTGGGAAAGGGAGTTAGTGATTCTGCACTTTTAGCGGTCAAGCGGCAGTTCACCCGTTTTTTTTTTTTTTTCTTCCTGCCGGGCATCTCTCATTGTTCTCCCTCCGCAAAACTCAATCCTCTTCCTGTTGTTTTTTCTTCCTGCCGTTTTTTTTTCCTTTTTTTTCCGTCACCAAAACGAACCGACCTGTCAGTCGGCGTGCCAGGTATACGCGTTCGCGTCGACGCGCGTATAGTTTCGTTCTCGGTGCATTGGAAGTGCTGGGGCTTTCAATGATTTAACGAGCTTTGGAAATTCGCGGACACACAATACGCGGCCCGTTGACAAGCTCGGAGAGAGAGAGAGAGAGAGAGAGAGAGAGAGAGAGAGCTTTACGAGTTGCGCGCTTGCAGCGTCGGTTATATTCTCTATCTCGTGACAAACACGTGTCAATGTGCGAGTGGGAAACTTCGCTTATTGCACTACACGAGATTTTGTTTTTCAATTAGGCCGGAGCAAAGTGATCACTGCTCCGCGTCAATAAAGGCATTTAAATTTTTAATTTTGAATTGCTTTTTTTTTGTTTCTCTCTTTTTTTCTTTATTCTTAATTACGCAGGCTTAGCAGGTGGAGCTGCTCTTATGAAATTTGAAATGATATGGGTGTTTGAAAGAGAATTTTTAAAAGTGCGAATTACGAGTTAATTCGTTTGAATAAGAAACTGATTAAAAGAAAAATCTACTCGACATGATTACTGTTTATAAAACTAGTATGATTTCATTTCACAGTGTAAACATTTTAACGTAATTAGGAGTGTAATCTGCAAAGCTTTCTACAAACGGCGGCCTCTTGAAAACATTATAATTAAAAATTCCAACAAAATTATTAAAGTGTTAAAGCTAGTAGTTGAAATCAAATATTTAAAATGAACAACTATTTAAAATTCACTTTTACCGCCAAATCAACATTTTTCAGAAACATTTTTCATACCAACAAATATTTAAAGAATAAAATGCAGAAAAAAAAAGGTTTACTCACTGGTTTCCGGAATTCTCGTATCATGATCGACTAGAAGCTGGGCTGCAAGTGAAGCCCTATGACCGGAAGTGCTTTCAGCCACGCACTCGTACCTGCCGCTATCTTCCAGTCGTGCTGAGGATATCACCACTTTTGATCTCCGTCTGCAAGGAAAAGAAAAGGAAGCCTTAATTTTAATAAAGTCCCCTTTCGTCCTGTAATTTTTATTGCCTTTCGTTACACGACTTCTTACTTCTTTGTAAGTATATTATCGTCCTTTCGACAAAAGCGCAAACTGAAACTTGAGTTTCAGTCTCGAAAATTAGATTTTTCATTCCCCAGAAGCTACCGTTTGAAAAGCGCACTTTAACACCCCCCCCCCTCGTTGCTCAATCGCAATCGATATTATTAAAAAATACGCCGTATAATTGTAAAAAGACCCGTTAGAATTCATCATTAAGTAGTTCGTGCCTTAACTAGCGCGAGGTCGAGATCTGTACGAGCCACTTCCGACGGCGCGGGCGAGAATAAAATGGGAGGGAAAGGGTCGAGAAGCAGAAGGACAGTAAAAAAATAAATAGAAGCTATATTCTTCGCCTCCCAGCCTATATATATACACACCGCTCGAGTCAGTACACTTGAGCCAGCCTCTCCCCCTACGAGGGGTTTAACAAGGATTTCATTTCATTTACATATCTTCTCTTTCAGGTTATCCCCATATAGGCGGCTATGTGCGAGTGCGCTTATACACGCTGCACGTACAGAGAGAGAGCCGTTCGTTTCTTCCTGGGCTGTTTTACTTGGGGGAGGGGGCCTGTGTATTAGAGAGCCTCGGCGCGCCTTGTTCGGGGCGCAGGCGCACGGGAGGGCAGTCTTTAATCATGCAGCCCTCTATTAAACTTGGCTGTTTCTCTCTTTTTTTCGCGAATAATTACCTTCAAGTGCCGCTCTGATTTTTACGGCGACCGAAAGCGAAGGAGGGTGGGGGAGAGGGAGGCGAGGGAGGGAGATCCCCCGCTGGAAACTTTAACTTTCTTTTCCAATTTTACCTTTTTCCATCCGCGCGGCTCTCTCCTCTCCTTTCGCCTTTACTTTCAACGTTAAACTCTTTTTTTTATGCGTTAATGCCTTTGCACTTTGTTTTCACTTGCCATTTACGAAGGGAATTAAAACTGTCGTCTTATTCGCCATTCAAAACTAGGAATAAGTTTGCTTTTGAGCGCGGGTCAAAGAGTAATTTAAAAATGGAATGAAAAGAGCTGCCGGATAAAGTGCTAATAAATTAAATAATCTCGTTGTTAACGTGAATTTCTTTATAATTAGTCTCCTTTTAAAAGCCAATTAGTTGGAAAAAATACTGCAAATACTTTATCTATTATTTAAAAAAAAAAAAAAAAAAAAATATTTAACGAGTGATTTACCCAACGAAATCCGTTTGCTGCAAATAGTTTTTTTTTGCTAAAAGAAGCTGCTATCTTCCGGTTAATTACCGTGACAGCTTTTCTTGTTTAGTTATAATTGTCTAAAGTTCAGGATCGAAAGATTGGTTCATGCAAGTGAGTTAGCTTCCACGATTGAGGATACAAGGCGGTATAGGCAACGAAAGTAATGGAAACTGGGATGGGGGAAACGCAATTTGCTCCCCGCAAGATTAAGTCAAAGTTTTTACTTTTACGGACTGTCTTTATACTTCTTTTATGTCGGTTTAATGCTCTCCGAACGTTCAGATAGTCCATGTTCACGTCTTCATTCTCAGAATATCGCGAAATAATGCGTTGAAACTTACCCGCGCATATTTTTCCAAAGTACCTCGTAACTGTTTGTCTGAATTTTAGATTAGGTGCCGTAAAAATATACTTGTCGGATAATTTTCTTTATTATATTCTATTGGTAGAAACAAAACTTAATGATTTTTATGCAAATAAATTTTTGTTGTTGCTTAAAAATTGTTAAGTTTTTTAAGATAGTAATTCGGGTCGCGTGTAAATGTACTAGAATTACAATCTGCTTAGATATTAAAAATTATTGCCACGATTATTTGCCAACGATATTCACTCGACAAAGTCAAAGTTAATAAGTAAAAATTGCTCAATTAAAATGGACTATTTGTCAAATAAAATACCTGAAAGCATTTAGGAAATTAAAAAATATAAAAGCAGTCCGGGAAACTCATCTGAATATATCTTTCTGCAAGTCCATTTCAATATTCCAGTCAATGTTTACAAAAATTCTTGAAACGGCAAAACTTATCGTGCTTTACTTTACCTCGATTTGCTATATATTACAAGCAACGAGCAAAACGAGCGCCATATACTCTTTCTCTGCTTACCCTTTTCCCTCGCTTCCCTCTTCGACCTGATTCCGATTTGAGCCACTTTTCATTAAACGCATTACATTTTACATTAAAAAGCCATCCTCGATATTCGGCCCCGCTTGTATACATAAAAGTATTGAGCAAAGCGGACCGAGAAATCCGAGAGCCGGCAAAATGAAACAAATTAGATGAGTTGGCTTTAGCGGCGAATGCCATTTAAATAAGAAAATTTGTTTTTCAATTCCGAATCACGCAAAACTGTGTGTTTATGTTTTATGTACTTGTGCACGAGCTTCTGAAAAGTATAAAGTCAGAGAGCAGAGCTTTAATCTTCCGTGATTATATTTTTTAGTGTTTGAGAGAAAGCGAGCTTCAATTGCTGAAAATTTTATTAGATTCTATCGAACTGTCGTTTGAAACTTATAACGGGGAGAACGTTTTTCTCAAAGGGTAAATTCACTGTGTAGGTCTAATTTTTTCTTTGAGATTAGCGAGTGACAGCGGAATGTTGTATCGAAATAAAATAAATTAAAGTTGTTAAAAAAAGTTTTATTAGGCAAGTATTTAAATACGTGTTTTTCTGTTTAAGAAAATACTGCCTACAGTTTAGCAAAATTTCATTGGTGTGCTTGGAATTGTACAATAAAATTTTGGCGATTTTAAAATTTCTATACAAAATTACATAATATAGCGTATTTTTAAGTTCCTTAATCGTGAGATATTTGACACAATTAAACAATTTCCAAACATAAATCCCAAGTACATTAAAGCCTAAGCTAACCGCGTTAATGGCACCAAGTTCACTGATTGATTAATCTCCATCCAGCGAAAGCGTTTCAAGCCAATCAAGATCATAAGGCGCAAGTTTGGGCCAGATCTTGGAAGCCCGAGAGATGCCGAGAGTTCGAGAGTCGAGCTTTTCATAGGTAATTCAAGGCGAACCCGCAGAAATCTAACGAGATGAAAGGAAAGCGCACGAGTGGGGAAAGGCGAACGAACGAGAGCAGAACAGCTCTCGCATGAACGAGGTGGAATACATAAATAGATTGCTCCCGTGCGTACGCGTTCCGTTTGCCGCTCTCTCTCCCTCTCGCTCGCTCTTTCGCTTCAGAGACGGGGAAAGAGTACTTCCTCTCTCTCGTCTCGCGCTTCTGTCCCTTTCCCGCTCGAGCTTTTCCTTTCCTTCTTTCTCTCTTTCTCGCGCTCTCTCTCTCTCTCTCTCTCGGGCTTCTTTTGCGCGCGCGAGTGGCAGTAGTCTAGACGGAGTGTCGATTTTTGCCACAGCACCAAATTAGAAACTTACTCCTCGCTCTCGCTCTCCGCTGCTGTCCGCCCTCTCCTCTTATACACACATATATATATATACACCGACGTACACTGCTCCTTTTCGCTTTTTATTTTTTTTCATTTCGTTTCCCCATGAGATTACTGCAGATCCCTCTGCAATTCGAGTATTGCTGCACTCGGTCGGGGTATTTGCAATATCGGTACGGTTGCATTCACCGAAAGTAGCTTTAACGGCTAGCTAAGCACTTTCTTAAGATTTACGCGCACTCTTGTATTTCTCCGTAATTGAATAACAATGGCCTTTTAGTTTTTCAAGGATTACTGAACAACGGCTTGTAATAAATAGTAGAAAAAAATTTTGCAAGCTCTTGTAATAGTATTTAGTGAATTATTGCAACCCAATAAATGTATTTATTATTTAATTTTGAACGCGTAATAAGTTTCAATTATAAAAGCGCTGCATAAATTGGATAAGCTGTCATAACAAATTAAGGAAATGATTATTTTGGCAGCGATAATTCCAAGCTACTTTTCTCTCTTTATGTTTGTTATATAAGATTTTGTTGGTTCTGCAGATATCGCTGCACCTGAATGCAGCCGAGATGGCTTTCGAATGGTTTGGAGAGGAGCCACGGCACTCTCGGATGTGAGCCATAAAGCTTTCATTGAGTGTCGTAGTGTATAAAGCGGTCCTCCGTTGCAGTGTATTGGTAAATTATGTAAAAAGTTTAATTGGAATCGCATTTCAAATGCATTTGTCTAAATAAACGGTGTTTAATTGAACGCCGCCTCTTTCCTGATCATTCTTTTGTGGCGTTCACTCTATAAACACTTTGTTCAATGAATGCTTCGTTAAAGGATTTAATAATTCAACATTCGATTTCGAGGTTCGATTAGGTTTGGTGCTGCGGGTCACTTTAAATTAAAAAAGTTTTTGTTTACGCTTTAGGTTTTTTACATTTAAAAGCTGAAATTTTAATTATTGTTTTTCGTCAAAACTGCTTTGTAGTTTCTTTGTACAATTTTATTTATTAATTACTTTATTTAATTCTCACTTTTTTCTAACACGCAAAGTGCTAAGCCTGGTTAGAGACACATTTTTATTCCACGTTTGCTACAACTTTAAAACTGTCTTATACAAAAGGAAATCACTTAAAATGGTAGAAGTGCGCAATGTACGTAATAAGTATGCGAAATGGTAAACAAATAAGCTAAATGAAAACGGGTAATTAATTTTCGTAAATGTATGCACACACTCATGACCGTACTTGCATTACTAAATGCAGCTATTGTGGTCAGTCACCAGTTTATTCCGTGGTTTGTTTATTCTGAATTGCTGTACGTATAGTTTGATAGTTCTTTGAAGGGGACCGAGTAAATAAACAAAGTTACAAAGTTCAGAGCTTTCATTTTCGAAAAGTAACCCAGTACAGTTATATACTTGTACTTTTATTGCAATTAAGCAAACTCAACATTATACATATATTCCCTTCTTAAAAAAGTGATGAACGGCCATGTTGAAGCATTTAAAGGCTTGATTTGATTGGTCAATATAGTTCGAATGTCAGAATTATGAATTTTTTGAATTTTTAAAACCGAATATTGATTTCTGGATATAAAAAAATATATAACTAAATCTTAATAGTTTTTACAATTCTGCATAAGGAAAAAAATTCGAATAAAATTTCTGTAATAAAATTAGAGCGCGCGGAGCGCGCCTGAATGTCGCTTGTGAAAGGTAAAAAGCGTGTGCGTGTCTTACCGTAAACAGCACCAGTCAGTTTAGGATCTAATGGCGGTTTAGGTGCTGTGTTGAGGCGATTACACTTCCGTCCCGTAACACTGCTATTTTTCAGTGCTTCCGCACCAATGACCGACATCGCCACATCGCGTACAAAGGCGCTACTACCGCTGAATGGATTATTCGTCTTAGCCTTTTGAGCACTATTTTTGGCATTATTATAAGTAGTATAATAACCGTTATAGCGAGACATAACAAATGACGTCACCGGCGCCACTATAGTAGGGTCCCTTTTAATGG
>UCOL01005556.1:0-11347 GCA_900474335.1 Ormyrus nitidulus | reverse complement strand
GTACTGCTTGCTGTTCTTTTTTTTCTTTCTTTTTTTTCTTTCAAATATTGAATAATTGTGCCCATCTTTGTCCAATCTTTTTTTTAATGATGGAATATAAAATAATTCTCCAGATTATTTACAAGAATATATAAGCATTTATTGTTCAGGAAGTTATTACGTATTTTAGAGTCAACCATGCATCCTGATCCTTAGACTCTCAATCTTTATACCCTCAACCCTTAAGCCCTGAACCCTTAAATCCTCAATCTTATACCCTGATCCTTAGCCTCTCAACTTAAGCCCGGAAACTCTAAACTATCAACCTTTAAATTCTCGACTCTAAAGCCCTGAACCCTTAAACTCTCAATCTTTAAACCTTCACCCCTTATGCCCAATAACCCTTAAACCCTGAAGCCTTACGCTTTCAAACCTGAAATCAGCAACCCTTAAATCTTGAAAGTGTAAGACTTCAATGTTTAAGGGTTATTGCGTTCGGGGCGAAGGTTTGAGAATTTATGGGTTGAGAATTTGAAGGTTGAGGATGTAATGGTTTAGGACTTAAAGGTTTAATGTTTGAAATTGAAGTACTTCAGAGTTGATCCTTGGACTCGCAACCCTCAAACCCTCAATACTGAAACTCAACCCTTAAGCCCGGAAATCCTAAACCCTCGACCTTTAAACTCTCTACTCTTCAAATCCTGAACCCTTAAACTGTCAACCATTAAGCCGAAACCGTTAAACCCTCAACCATTAAGCCCTGAACCCAATAAACCTTAAACCCTGAAGCCTTAAACCCTTTAATCCTCAACCCTTAAACCTTAAACCTTGACTTTTAAAACCCTTAAGCTCTCAATCCTTATGCCAATAACTCAATGAAACTTAATTCCTGAATCCTTAAACCCTCCACCTTAAGCCCGGAACCCCAAAGCCTCAACCGTTAAACTCTCGGCCTTTAAGTCCTGAAAATCATATTAAAAATAGTTATTGCTGCATTTTTTAGTATTTTACTATTCTTTTTTTTTATTTTCAATTAAAAATAAATCTAGTTTCTTCTAATGACTTTAACATTTTTTATGTAGTTTTAGGAATTGTACATTTCTGTGAATTTTTGCACATATGAACATTTTTGTACGTATTTCTATATTTCTGTACGTTTCTGTATGTTCCTGTATAATTCTGTACAAAAAGTCTGATAAGTAGCTAAATTGTACAGAAATGTAGATAAATTTACAGAAATGTACAGAAAAGTATAGAAATATACAGAAATGTATGAATGGATACACAAAGGTACAGAAATAAACGGAAATGTACAAATTATACTTCCACCAGAGCTGTACTACTAATTCTATATCAGTAGTGCGCATATCATAAGAATTAAATATTTATAATTATATTATAAATATATAAATTATATTAACAAATAATTAATTCTTTTTAAAAACTTGATCTTTCTCCGTTTTGATGAGTTCGGTTCTTTACGACTCCAAGAAGCAGCTCGCGGATCAGCTGGTCGAAAAGATTTTTCAAATGCAACACACGCTTTTCAGAATACAGCGTTGCCAGATTTACATCTGAAACCACATTTCGCAATATACCCTGCGTATACATAATGAAGCAGAGTGAATTGAACCAAGAATATTTACTTAGCGTTTTCCCTTCATCTTTATTCTGTGTCATACATCTTTAATTAGTATTTTCTATATTTCTAACGTATGCAAGTCTGAAAATATCTATTTAAACGATTGCTTTAAGTTCCTATAGAAAAACATATAAAAATTTAAGTTATTAAATTTATTTGTAACATTTCTGTACAATTTTGTACATTTTGTCTACTTATTAGACTTTTTGTATAGAATTGCACAGAAATATACAGAAGTATACGAATATGTATAAAAATGTTCAGAAATTCTTAGAAATGTACAATCTCCTAAAGCTAAATAAAAAATTTTAGAATCATTAGAAGCAACTAGATTCATTTTCTCGGTTTTTAGGTTCAGGGCTTAGGGCTTGAGAGTTTAAGAGTTATTGGGTTTAGGGCTTAAGAATTGAGAGTTTAAGAGTTAATGGTTTAAGGTTTCAGGGATTAACGTTTAAGGGTTGAGGTTAAGGGATTAGGTTAAGAGTTGAAGGGTTAAGGGCTTAAGAATTGAGAGTTTGAGGGGTTGAGGCTCATTGGGTTGAGAGTGTAAGGGTTGGCGGTTGAAGGCTTCAGGGCTTAACGGTTTGAGGTTCCAGGCTTTAACGGGTCAGGGCTTCAGGGTTGAGAGTTTAAAGATTGTGGGTTTAAGGGGCCGGGGCTTAAGGGTTGAGAGTTTAAGGATTGAGGGTTTAAGAAATTAACGTTCATTAGATTAAGGATTGAGAGTATAAGGGCTTAAAGGTTGAGGGCTTAAGAGTTGAGGGTTTAAGGATTCAGGGCTTAAGGGTTGACAGTTTAAAGATTGAGAGTTTAAGGATTGGGCATTTAAGGGTTATTGGGTTTAGGGCTTAACAATTGAGAGTTTAAGAGTTAATGCTTTAAGGCTTCAGAAATTAACGTTTATTTGGTTAAGGATTGAGAATGTAAGGGCTTAAGGGTTGAGGGTTTAAGAGTTGAGGGCTTAAGGCTTAAGAGTGAAGAGTTTAAAGGTTAAAGGATTGGAGATTTAAGGGTTATTGAGTTTACAGCTTAAGAATTGAGAGTTTAAGGGTTTAAAGTTCATTGGGTTAAGAGTGTAAGGGTTGATGTTTTAAAGCTTCAGGGTTTAAGGGTCCAGGGGTTATGGGTTGAGAGTTTAAAGGTTGCGGGGTTCCGGGCTTAAGGATTGAGAGTTTAAGGGTTGAGGGTTTAACGGTTTAGGGCTTAAGGTTCAGGGTGTAAGGTTGAGGGTGCTGGACTTAAGGGTTGGGAGTTCAAGGGTTGAGGATTTAAGGGTTCGAGGATTAAGTTTTATTGGATTATTGGCTCAAGGGTTTAAGGGTTTGGTTTAAGGGTTCAGGGATTAATTTTCATTAGGTTAAGGGCTGAGAATGTAAGGGCTTAAGGGTTGAGGGTTAAGAGTTTGAGGGGTTGAGGCTCTAGGGTTTAAGGGTTTAGGGCTTGAGGCTTGAGAGTTTAAAGGTTGAGTATTTCGGGCTTAAGGGCTGAGAGTTTAATACTTTAGGGTTTAAGGGTTGAGGATTTAACGGTTCAGGGCTTATTTCTGCATATTTCTGTTCAGAAAGTCTAATAAGTAGACAAAATGTACAGAAATGTACAGAAATGTACTGAATTATACAGAAAAGTACAAAATTTACAGAAATGTACAAATTATTATTCCGCGAGGGCGGCCACTAGAATCTAGGGTAGTCCCAAATTTGCAATGATTTGAAGTCAGCACTGAATGCAGTCCTTAAGCTTGTCTGCTTGTGTGTTACTCCTAGAACTATTTATTTAAGAGAAATAAACACATGTATGTAAATAAATGTATATTAATTTTCAGACTTCCAATAGAACTGTTTTTTCACGGAGTAAAACAATATGGACTGAACTGGACTATTAGTTTCCTATGAACATTCCTTTTAATCCTCAGCTATGTTGTCCTGTACTTTATGCATAGCCAAGTTCAAAAATCTAGTACAATATATTCATCATCAAAAATATCATAGTAGTATCTTAGGTACAAATATACCGTGCATATATAAAACATGTAAAATAAAAAGTAAAAATTATGTGTCTTTTAAAACACATCTCTTTCGATTTCACAATAAAAAAGAGAAGTGCAAATTTTCGAATTGTGACAGACAAATGAAATGTAAAGATTTTAAAATGCATTACAATGAACACAACAAAAACAAAAATGATTATATTTCTTGTGAGTATTGCAAAGTTGAAAAACGATTTTACAATATAAATAGCTACAGAGTTCATGTTTCGAGGAATCATAGACATGATTATACAGAAACTTTTGCTATAGAAAATCCACCACTACCTAGTTTACATGTAAATGAAAATCAATGTTTAGATAATATTTTAAACATGCAGGACAGTGTACAAACTGAATATCCACCGGATAATATATTTAAATCGATCCCAACATGTAATACTTAGCCTTTTCAACAATTAAGCAATATTAGTTTTCATAATGCATCAAGCGTTTTCTCTCAAATGTATCTTAAATTATCGACAAAACATTTAGTAAGCGAACCAGTTATTCAAGAAGTTGTCAATGATGTATATTCTGCATTCAAAATATGTAGCGATTATTTTCAAACTTCTTTAACTAATTTAAATTTATGTCAGGACATAAAAGAAAATGTTTCAGCCATGTTTTCACAATCTTTCAATGATTTCAACGAAATTCATGATCCGAAACAGGGGTGTATGCGTAGTACTTACAATCGAAATTTATCATTTAAAAGTAATGAAAACTACGTAAATCCTGAATGTATTACGATTTTTCATGAAGGTAAAGAAACCCCTTTTCAGTTCGCTTACGTATCTATTTTAAAAACATTAATCGTGATGTTAAATAATGAAAATGTTCGAAAATATTGCGCAGAACCTAATTCAGTTTCCAATTCAAATGGATATTTTGATATTCAAAATGGTACACGAATAAGAAATTCAAATTTTTTCATGGAACCATACACTTTACAAATAGCACTTTTTCAGGATGCTTTTGAAGTATGCAATCCGTTAGGATCTTCTAGAGGCAAATTTAAAATTGTTGAAGTGTATATGTTATTACTGAATATACCGACTTATTTGAGATCAAAGATTAATAACATAAAGTTAATTATTTTGTGTAAAGATAAATTAATATCACGTTATGGTTGGAATGAAATTTTAAAAGTTTTAGTAGAAGACCTGAAGAAATTGGAAACTGAAGGAATAACTATTTCTAATGTAACATTTAAAGGTAGTGTAGTAGCTGTACTTGGCGATAATTTAGGCAGTCATCAAATTGGTGGGTTTATTGAATGCTTTAGTACTCCACATCACTTTTGTCGATACTGTGAGCAGACGCTGAAAGAGTTCCGAAAAAATCCTTTTGAAAAAAAAAACAATTTAAAAGTATTGAAGACTTACAATGAAAGTGAGTTGCAAGCTTCAAAATTAAATAAAATAGTAAATGGTGTTAAAAAAAATTCATCATTAAATAATTTGGAACATTTTCACGTTTGCAGTCCGGGTTTACCACCATGTGCTGCTCACGATATACTTGAAGGAATTGTAGCTTATGATTTGTGGCTGGCAATAAAATATTTTATAGATAAGAAATGGTTTAAATGCGCACTTTTTAACTATCGGATAAATAATGTTCCACTATCAAACATGAAAAACGAATTTATACCTTACTTCAATTATAAAAGCCCTTCTTGTAGACTAACTGGATCAGCGATTCAGTTAAAAAAGTTATTAATGATTTTACCATTAGCTATTGCAGATTTAATTAAAGATTTTGATGATGATGTTTGGTGTATGGTACTGAAATTGCGCGAATTGTGTAACATTGTTTTTGCTCCTGCAGTATCCAGCAGTCAAGTGGTATCTTTAGAATATATTATAGAAAAATATATTAAGCTACGAATAAAATGCTTTTCTAAAGTCAATTTACGTGCCAAACATCATTACATTATGCATTACGCAGATTTAATTCCAATTTTTGGGCCTCTAAAACATCTTTGGACACTACGTTGCGAAAGTAAGCATAAATATTTTAAAAGAATAGTTCAACATTTTCAAAATTATAAAAATGTTACGAAAACTCTTGCTGAAAAGCATGAATTGCTTCAATGTTCTTTTGAAGACCAGTACAGCTCAACCTTAGAAACTGAAATTCTAAGAAAATATGTTGCACATGATTATGAAGAAAATGTTGTCCTAGTTATCAATCAATATTTTATTAAGAATTTATCTTCAGTTGAATATACATCTAAAAAAGTAACTTATCGCGGAATTGATTATTCTAAAGGTATGATAATTTGCATTGGAAAAAATATTTATGGTAATTTTGAAGTATGCGATATTGAATTAATTTTAATTGACAATGCTATGCAAATCTATTTTATTGGAAAAACGAAAGAGATCGTTTATTGCACTGAACTTGGCGTGTATGAATTAGCAAACTACGTAGAAAGCTCCAATGTCCATACTCCTTGCTCCTTGATCTTTCCATTCTCTTCTTTACTATCCCCGGATCCATTTATACGATCAAACATCAAATCTGTACCTATATTGTTGTCTAAATATGCGATGTACGAACCAGACTTATAAGTTTGTAAGTATTGATGTTAGTACAAACGATTATTAACGAATAATGTCAATTTAATATAGAAATCTTTTTGGCATATCTTAAAAATATTTTGATTTAATTTAATTTAATTTAATATTATAGTTTCAAATATCATAGTTTTGTTAAATAATATAATAATAATAATACTAATATATTAGTTCGTTATAATTGAATTTATTTATTCTTTCAGATGCCACATGTATTTAAAGTTTGGGATGCGTCAAGAACAAAAAAAAATTGTTATTCTAAAAGAAACCGTAAATATAATAAATTTATTGACTAAAGCAAACGAGAAATTAGAAATTGAAGGCGTTTATATAGTATTAGAAAAATGCGGTACGGTGATAGACGACGATGAGGCATTGATAATGTGCAATTCAGAAATTTTAATGGTACTCCAAGTCAATGAGTTGTGGCAAAAGGCAATGGAAACTAGTGTAAACACCTCTCAGATAGAAGATACATCAGTTCTCAATCGAAGCCTCGAAATAGAAAACAATTCACACAGTTCTGAAACACACTTATCGACAGCTAACAACAATAATTCTGAATCAAACGCCCAACCAGATTTAGAAGAACCTTCTACTAGCAAATCTCAATCACCAGGAGAAAAAGAAAAATCATGGGACAATTTTCAAATACCGTGGGACAAGTTGGATCCAGAATTGTTAACTTCGTTACAACATAAAATGAAGTCAAAAAATATTGTTAAAAGAGTAATTCACAAAGTTATTTATGAAATGCGTAGTGTTAACCACAGAATACCAGTGTCTGTTTTTAAAAAAGTTGCTATGGAAATTATTCATTTATATCCAGATACATTTGAAGATAGATCAGAAGATGGTTCAAGGCAAGGCACTGGCATTCAAACGATTATGTCAATTATGACTAATAGAAATCATTATTTAAATCGGCCATTTATGTCTAATAGTTTAAGTGCAGAATTGAAAATCCCTTTAAAAAAAAGAAAAAGTTTATTAAATATTAAAGTTGGGTGCATAAATTGGCAGCCCGAGTTTTATAATGAAGGCGTTACCGATGAAAGTGCGGAGATAGATCGACAGCTGTTAATGACTTACGACTCATTGGATTTCAATAATGCTGAGACAGAGAAAGCCGTTGTCTCAGCATTTAAAAATTCGTATCCAAAACAAAGACTTTTTCTAAATAATCCGAATGAATTAGTTACCGCGCAAACAATTCAAGAAATGTGGCCTTGTTTATTTAAAAAAAAATTTTTATTCTTACATTTTACAATGTTAACTAAGCAAAATATACCCGATGTAATGAAAAGGCTTGAAGAGGACATACCTAAACTACTAGCTTATGGAAAATTGAAAAATTTTATGGATACTGAACTTGATGAAACAGTAACGCAAGAAAAGCAAACCATTATGGCCTTGGAAATTATTTTTAAACACTTCAACCAAAACTTTGAGTATTTATTTAATCTAATGGTATGTATAAATTATTAAAGTCATACGAACAATATGAAAATATACTAATAAGCATTAATTTTATTGCAGAGAGCAGAATCAGTAGTTTTAACGCATGCAAATCCTTGTATAATCTGTTTAGGTATAAAACATTTTTGTATTTCAAATTTTAACAAATTAAGTATCCTAATGCTATTAATAATTCATTTTTACGTGTAGCTCCATCCGAACAGCATAGTGATGCTGAACATGCAGTACCAGAAGGGTCGTAGATTATGTAGCGACAGAGTGTGTTGTAAACAATATTAGTGAAGCTGTTATCATGCTCATTGCATCTTACTTTGTGTTGAATAAAGTATGGCCTGACGAAGTAAATTGTTTTTTGGAATATGCTCAGATGAGGTGGTTCAATATCTATGGAAATGATGAAAAGACAAGAAGTAGAAATCAGATCATTACTAAAAAAGTGTTTGCATTTTTTAGGAAACTACAAATAATTAACTCTAAAGAAATACTGTAAACTTAAAGAACTTTTTATTGTAAGAAAAAAATTTAGTTTAAGATATTTATTATACAGTGTATATATATAACGTATACGTTCACCTACAAACAATTAGTTCTGTAAAAATATGTTTTTTAATATAATAATATGTATTTAAATATGTAAATTTAATAAATGTGTTTTTTCTATAAAGATCGAATAATTATTATTTACAAATTTACAAAATTTATTCTAATTTTAGAAAATTTACTGTAATTTCACGAAATTATTGCAATTTTACTATATAAGTTGTATTTTTATTATAAATATTGTAAATTTACATAAAAACTGTAATTTTACTGAATGAATTTATCAGCGATTTTATTGAATGCAAAATCGCTATTTCGAATTGCGATTTTACAGTTTGATAATAATTTCGCTACTTTCAAAGTTGGTCACCCTCATTACCTACTTTCAGAGTAGTAAAATTACACAAGATTTTTTTACAGTGTAAGACAATTAAAACAAATTAATAAACCATATAAAATATGTGATACTGATTATATGGACTTACTGATATATATGATACCTTGTTTCTTATTGGACGAATGAAATTCTTTGTACTATTTATTCCATAAATTATTAGTAATAAAATGTAGATTAGTATAAATTTAAAACTTTTCATCATAAGTAAGAAAAGATTATAAGTGAATGTTTATTTCTTACTAACAAAAAATTTATCAAAGGGAAAATTCCCGAGTAAAAGTGTTTATAGGAACAAAATTTTATAAAATCAATAAAAAATATATTTAAAAAAATAAAAATAACTACTGAAAGTCAAACTTATTTTCTATAATTATTCTACTATTTATTTAAAGTGGTTTACTATATTTTCAATTATTTGCAAATACTCTATTTAATAAATTGTAATATACGAACGACATTAATCTATTAATTATATTATTTATATTAGAAAATTAGTACATTATATTATTTGTGCACATAATAATAAGTATTTCAGAACGTGTAAATAGAACTTAATTAATTTTTGGAATGCAGAAACGAAAGAAGCTATAATACAAAATACATTGAAAAAACCCTATTCCTCTGTACAAATCTATGATCCGCATTAGACGTGGTTATTTCCTTGTAAGTAGTTGTATTGTTAGATTCAAATAGAGCTTCAATATTTTTTTATACTGCTACGCAAAATGAAGGGAATAAAATTGAAATCTGAAATAATCAATAAAATCGTAATAGCTCTATTATGGGAATATATACGTTGTCTGTTACAACGATGAGTTTCAGCTTTGTATAATGAATTTTCCGAGATTATTAGCTTACTATTTGTCGAATATAAAATAATCTCAATTGCAACTGCTCCCTGACGTATGCAAGTAAGTTAAACTTGCCCTTCTTTTGTCGTTACCTTTGTAATTGTCATCTTAGTATTAAATCCATATTTTACAAATTATTCTTTAAAATTTTAAATCATCTTTTAGTAAAAAATGTGTTTAAGATCTGATTATTATTTTTTTTTTTGTTAATCCCGAATGTCCCAAAAATTAAGATAATAATTCGCTACTTATTCGCTGCTTCAAGCATTTCGAAAACGTATTTGCACAATTTTCGCTTTACTCATTTTGGTCTGATTAGTTGAGTTATGCGAGAGTCGATTTTTAGAAATAATCTCGCCGCAGCTATATTTAATATCTATTTAAGTTTAAGCGCAACGAAGAACCTATTTTTTTCATGGATATAACCTTGCTGGCTTCAGCCGTACAGTCTAGTGTCAATGAGCTGCCCCTGGAACTATCGAGTGCAATTGGCGCTTTATAATTATAATAATAGATGTTTTATTATGTAAGGTACTTATTTCGCTTTTGCTGAAGGAATATTTTTTTTTTTTTTGTCAGACGAATATCCGGTTTTGAATGGGTAATGACTTCGAAATGTCAAACTTCTGTTAAAAAATCAGCAGCATCGAGTCAACAAATTTTTCAGTTTTTGTTTTTTTTTTGTTTTTTTTTGTTTTTTTAGTGAAAAGGGGAAATCATCGAGTAATGAATAATAGGTATAAAATTTTTAGAAAACTCATAATTGCATAATCCGGGGGCAGACATTAAAAAAACAAAACATATATATTCCAACGAAATTCCGCAACCGACAGTTTTAATTGCTCTCCCGCTATGAAATGCTTCATCCCTCTTATTTCGAGATCCAATTTGCTGCTCGTCATTTCGCACTTGTATACGCGGGGAATTCATACTTTATCTTGGCGATGCATCAATTTCCGTCATCGCGGAAAGCAGTGCCACTTTGCGGCCGAAGTGCTTATCCGATTCAGTAGTCTCCGGGCGAAAAGGCATCTCGGCGTCGAATGAAAGCTGCGCTCGACTTGAACAGGCCGCGACACGGCCTAACTGAGGAAATTAGATTGCGCTGCACCGGGAAAATTATTGCTGCGAAATTCGCTTTGCCGATTCCTGCCGTTTCGCGTCGGGCGAAAAGGAAATCTAATTATTAATAGGTCGGTTCAGCAAATAGTGCTGTTTCAGTCGGCAAACAGTTTGCAGAATAGGGGATTGTGTAGGGTTCGTTAATTATATTTATGGTTGACTTTAGACTTGCTGTTTCCGGATAATATAATCCCGGGATTTAGCTACAAAATTTATCGTTCAAAAACTTTTAAGACTTATCTTGCTCCCACAACAAGTATAAAGTAAATCTTGTCCAATCTGCGTAGGCTGTCTCTCAATAGAACCGTCAATTCGCCTGATTATGACTCACTTCATTCATGCTACGCTCATAAGAATCAATCGTCCAATCCGCTCTTTAAATTTTCCTTTAAAAAAAAATCCAAGCCTCCACCACCCACGAATCTCCCAAACGGACTAAAATCCATACACTGACCCCGTCAAACCCG
Organism: Ormyrus nitidulus; assembly: GCA_900474335.1. Taxonomy (NCBI): domain Eukaryota; kingdom Metazoa; phylum Arthropoda; class Insecta; order Hymenoptera; family Ormyridae; genus Ormyrus; species Ormyrus nitidulus. Next base: position 265 of record UCOL01005556.1, on the reverse strand, counting down.
CGCAGCTGATCCGAGGCAGCAACGCCCGCGGAAAGAAATAAGCGGCCCTCCCGAAACAATACGCCGCTTCGCAAGAAGTGGCCCTCGCGGATAAAAAAAGTGCCCCCCCCCCCACCTCCCGCCAGAGGGGGGCCGTTCGCACCTGCCGGGCAGATTTGCAAGCGAGGCCGCCGCCGTCGCCGCCGCCGCACAGGTGGCACACAAAGGAGACGTACTTATAAAAATTCATGATGCCGCCGCTGACCCCTCCTGCGCTTGATCGATA
>UCOL01005555.1:0-11330 GCA_900474335.1 Ormyrus nitidulus | reverse complement strand
AGAGTCAATAATATCAAATAAGTTTAATCATTTCAGCTTCTCACAATTCCTCATCCACTTCCTTATTCTCTCACGTATTTTAATTATAAGAATCTGTAGTTTTTGTAAAGCAAATTAACAGTAAGCTATTATTGAAAGAGGTTAAAATTACTCGTTAAGCTAAAGTTAATAACTTGAGCTTAAATAGTAAAAAAAATAGTAAATTTGAGATTTGCTTTTAAGCAGACATTAAAGTGAACCGAATCCTTTTTCAAATTGACAAATGTAAAAAAATTTCAAATGATTTCATAACTAATAAATGTTGATTCTATCGTGTTAAAAAGTGAAAGAAATGAAATCAGGCTCTTAGTGTGAATAAGTAATTTTAAAAGTAGTAGTAGTAATCGTTTTATGTCAGACAAAGTTTTTACGATTTCATGAAACCGAGAAGAGCCTCGCATTCATAACCAGACTTTTAATTAGACCTCGTTCATTGTATCTGAAGAAAACACAGGAAAACTTGATTAGTTCGCCACTTTTTGTAAGATATAGTGAAAAGGAGACGTTTCAGGGAACCGCTAAAGTACAAGTGGACGAAGATAGCCGTATAAATAGTAATGTCAAGAAGTTAATCCTCGGTAAAGCAAAATTCGCAGTGTTTCAATTAAACTCGACAGCACGTTGGTCAGACAGTTCGTGCTACTTGACCCGATCGTTATCAGTGCTTTCGCACACTACAGCAGATGGAAGGCGAGCAAGCTGCAATATATGTACGTTCATTTTCGAAACGTCATTTTTATTGCGAATTTCTTGAGGCGCTTTTCAGAGACTAACATTTTTTCATTGTTAAATTCAACATTTCTTTAATTATCTAGTGGCACATAAGAGCAAGCAGATTATGCGCAGTTACAACGTTCATTTCTGTTGCACGGAAATTTTCCGGGCAGAAATAGAGTCTGTATTAGAGTCGATTTCCATCTTATAAACTGCAGACTTAAATCAATTATTTCTTTGTAACAACGTTAAAAAACCAGCGCACCTTCACCGGTTAATTTTTCAAGCTATAGAAGCCAATATTCGAAGGTTTGAATTAATTTTCACTCTTCAAGTTTATCGCATAAAACATCGGTATTACCACGGCAAGCGGCGCTGAAATTAGAAAAAGCGAGCGGAAAAAAATTCCGCTTCAACAGAACATTTTCGAACTTTCCAACTTCCTTTTTTTTTCTTCTTTTCTTTGTTCTCTTTTTCCGCGAGCAGTAGCAGCAGCAGCGGCAGAAGAAGAAGACGATGAGCAGAGGAAGAAGGGGGCACAAAGTCAGTCACACACACACACACACGCGCGCGCGCGGAGCCACGCACCAAGAGAGTAAGAAGGTAACGAGAACGGCTAGGCAACGTTTTTCCCTTGAAGCAAACAATGTATATATTTCTGCCGGAGAACAATTATGATAGGATCACGTAGCCGCGGTGGAAGTAAAAGAATCGACAGCCAATTGAAAGGCAGCCAGCCCGAAAAGCCGAAATGGCGCTTAATTCGGGATTCCGTCTGCGGACGGTAATATTCGCCGGCGGCGGAGAATTTTCATGAAAGGCGCGCGGCACGTCGCCGAGCAAGCAGCCGAAGGGGCTAATTTTAAATTCCGCGGCGCGCTTATGAATCGCGCTAGGAGGGGAAAGGGGGAGGGAAGGCCGGCGGGGCTTCGGCGCAGCAAACAGCCGATTGTGTCGCCGCCGAGGGCCGGTAAAAACGCTGTTAATCAAGCCAGTGGAACTGGTTTTGTCGCGCGTATGCGCCCGATGATTTCGTTGGGACGATGGCTTTCGATCTCTACCCCCTCCCCCTAAACAATCAAATCGAATGCACGACGACGATTCGCTTGCGATTCCAGGGCACGTACGCGATTTTACGCGCGGTTCTCTCTCTCGCTTCCTTCGCGCCGGAGCAGAGATAGAAATATCTCTGCTCGATTTTCCCTCTGTGCACGACGAGGAAATAAAGTATTTGCATCGAGTTCCGGAGAGGAGTTGACCGGGGCCACGAGCCGAGTTACGAGGCGAACATTGTTTTTTACGCTGCTGCGGAGATGTTGTTTGCTACCCAAGTTGAAGTGGCTCGAAGCTTATTCCAGCGTAAAAGTATTTTATTTCTCGAACTGTGGCTATTCATAAAAATTGATTCAATTTAGCGGAATAAATTTCGTCAAGATTTTTTTATCAAACGTCTCCTTCGTAATAAATGCAAAGCTCCGAGCTCTTAAAAAAAAAAAGATCCGAAAAAAAGATTCGCTAATTATTAGCCAATCTTTCTAATAATATCTTTATCAGATTACTTATGCAGCCTGCACATGCAAGAGAGGCTTCGATTCTCTATTGTATGCGACGCTACCATCATTAATCTCAAAGTCGCGTGCATCGACGTAAATACAGCTTGCTCGAATGGTTAAGCGGGTAATCATCTAAGAATGAGGAGAATTAAACTCACTTTCGTAGTTGAGGAACGAGGGAGATTGAAGGTAGATGTCGGAACGGCTACCGCTTGTCACTACTTGACGTGGAATAAACAGCTTCTCCGGATAGGAATGATTGTCGAGCGCATTTGCAAAGATCGGAAATCACCTAGAACCTTTCCTTTATATTGTACGTTGAATTTATCTTGATGCGCTTTTTTTAATCAAAGAAAAAGAGCTTCTTTAAAATTGCAAGTAATATTGGAAAAAAACATTTTTAAAGCTTTATTAATATTCATTCTTTAATCAATTATACTTTTCGAATTAATTCATAAAAAAAATTTCCATATCCAGCAAATTTTAGATTCATTTTATAAAATATTTTAACAATATTATTGATCGTATGATCCAAGGCTGAAATTCAGCAAGAAGCCGTCAATAAATATATTACGATAATTGAAAGTCTCTATACTTGATACATGCACTCAGCTAAATTAACAAGGCTGAGTGCTCTAACATATTCAACATAATCTCAATCCCTTCCATTAAGACGCAATAAACCATTTACAGGCTTTGGCTTTGATTCGTACCGCGAAACGTTTATCGAATTCGGAAACATGAGTACCACTAGTTATTAAGCCCTAACCTTGGCGAAGTTAACGCAATGACGACGCGTCGTCTCGAATCGCGAGCATTCGAAGGCCTCCGAGAATATTTAGTGTTGTAAGTAGGGCGTTAAATTATTCCCTGCGACTTTGCTGAAAAACTGTTGGGCTCTGTTTGCTTGCCTTTAAGCTATTCAATTTCCCACTTCTATTTGCTGAAGCAACTCGCGATTACAAACAAAATTCACGCCTTCAAAGCGAACTTGACCGTTTATTAAATAACTCTTTACTGAATTTAACGCTACTGGGTAATTAGAGTTTGATTAGCGCGTTGGTATTCTCGCTTAGTCAGTTTTAATAAGCTAATAATGCTTTCTCGGAATCATAATTTCCATTCCAAGCAAATAATATTAAAAAGTAAAGTTTTAAAGAAGTCCAGCTATAATGTAATTGAATACTTAGCTGCATAAGTAAGCAGCATAATAAAGTAAGCGAAAAGTGTTGCCACCGACTTGCCAGCAGCGTGAGTCAAAGCGTCACTAATTGGTTAATGCGCGAAGTCTTTGTATATAATTCAGGCACTTTACCAGCTATCTCCTCTGTTCCTCTCTCGAGCTTCGAACCACATTCGCCGGGTAACTGAGTTCGCGAGATCCAGCCTTGCATTAGACCGATAAACGCCTTCCTCAAATTTACCTTCTATCGAGCTCCGTTAAAAAGATCGCCGGGGAGGCCTTTGCGCGAGCTTTCATTCCAGTCGCGTAAGCTTCGAAAAGAACAAATTCGCAGAGTATGTATAATTCCATCAAAGCGAGCAAGTTTTAGCTCCATAATGACCGTTTTGCTCGTTAGAAGCATCAGGCGAATGCGGGAAACAACTTGCCGCTACGAATGAAGCTGCAGAGTCGCGCTGCGGAGAACGTTATTAGGCACGAAATGAGCCGTGGCAATTCTAAACGCACCCGTTCGCTTGAATTTACACTTCCACCGGCCTGTATGAAGATATACGACGAGAAATCATTTATTTACTTTATATTTAGAATCTGAACAAGTTACAGGCGGGAATAATTCTATGTAACTAGTGTGCAATTGCATATACATTCTATATATAATTCATGTGTAAATGTTTAGATTTTTTCGAAAGCTTACGTCTGTATAATACAAGTCGTATAGAATCATTACCGCATGCAACAGTTTAATAATAGATTCTGTAAGTGTTATTTTTACGAGGGAACGCGTGGCGTTTTAATTTATATGCAAATAATTTCGTTTATTGATTATTTCTCTTCTGAGAAAAGGCGGAAAAACGTTCGGATGTACAACCCTTTCTGGAAGATGCAAAAAAATCCGAGATGAGCATTACAACTACTCTGAGAAATGATGACACTTTGCGTTGTTTTACTTTTACTGAAAATGCTTGACCCAGATTACGCCTCGTGAACGCTTCTCTGTCTCGATTATCGTAGTTCTTTTGACTACAGCTCATTTCCAGGCTATTAAGCAAACTGAGTTTTCAAAATTTTTAATAGTAAACTTTTCTCAAATTGTTTTTTTTTTGTTTATGCAAAAAAAAAGAATGTTGTTTAGTACACGTTGGCAATTGCTACAAATAAACTTGCTAATATTAAAAAAATGAAAAAATTGTGAAAATATTATGAAAAAGTTGTAAGCGATGATTTGGTCGAGAAATTATAATTCTTTTCATCGATTCGAATATTACCACTTTTAATGTTTGCAAATTTTAAAACTCGCGGATACTCCGAGAATTTAAATATTGAAAGAATTCAAAATCAAACATTTTTTGCACTAAATTTGAAAAATCATATTTGTTCATATTTCAATGCAATAATTCTGTTTTAAAACCTTTTTCAAAATCAATCATCCAAAAGTACACAATTTAAAATTTAATATGTACACCTTTATGAACGATGAAACTTCTACTCTTAATAGACTTAGATTGCGTTAAGCAGAACCATAGTTTTGGATAACAAAGTTAAAGCTGAGTGAAAAGGCTCGGGTCTTTGATTCTATTCGACGGAGTGCGCCGAATCCTATTCAGAGCAGACCACTTTTAAATATCAAACGATCATTACCAAAAAAAAACCTAAGTAAGGAAAGTAAGGTCAAAAAGTACTTAGTTTAAACGAAAAAATATTTCTTATTCTCTTGCTATATGGTCAGATATTTTTGTTTTATTTAAAAACAAAAAAAAAAAAAAAAAAACAGTGAGCTACGCAGCAATATAAAATTTTTTCTGCAAAAAAAAGAAAGTAAATTTAGACCACTAAATGTTTTATTCCACTTTTGTGCGAACTTTTGTACCATTTTGCAAACACAAATGTTTTGTTTATTGTATACTTCCCTATTCATCTATCATAAAACGAAGGAGAATCGGATTTAAAAAACTTTTCTTGTCGTTTCTAACTGTGCAATTGTGTTTGATGAAAGACGATTAAGCAGCTGCAAAAAAAATGTATACACTTGTTTATAAAAATAATACACGACTCATTTATAAAAAAAAAATGAATGACGAAGAAGCGCAGCAGGCTTAAAAAAATGTGCAAAAACAAGATGAGAAAAAGTGAATACAGACGATGAAAAAGCTCGTCCGAGTATACGGATTCCTCTGAAAATGAGAAAGGCACAAGGCATTCCAAGCCGGCAGAATGTTCAACTTGGAAAAATCAATCGGAAATGAGATGATGCACTGACTCGACAGATATACCCCTGGGCACCCCCCCTTTCAGAGAAGCGGTGCATTTCCGCGATTCCAAGAATCCCAGCGCGACATCCTCGGCACTCGGGCCGCGCGGAGTGCCGGGAATACCGCCGTTCCCTCTCTGGAGAGTCGCTCCGCAAAGCGGCCGCGATGTACGGGGACAGGCAGCGCAGATAAATCGCTGCCGAACGGCGCGCAAAGCGATTAAGCGGCCGCGACTTCTCAGCAGCTTTATAACGAAACGCCCTTTTCGCGTTTGTCGCGCCGCCGCTCGTCCATTATCAATTCGCGCGGCGCGCGCGCGCGCGCTTTCGAAGCAGGTCATCCCCGAGTCTGCTCTTGAGTCAACGGAGCCGGCTTACACGGGCGAATTTATGCGCGAAATGGCCGACTTCCTATTTCAGCAAGTCGTTTGTCTTCTCTCTATTAGCCTAGATTTCCGTCGCTCTTCGCGCCTCCGCCTCACGCACGACGCTAATTTGCCATTTGGATATCGTGTGTACGCAGAGAGTTCTTGCGAAACTCCCTCCCCCTCGGGGCCATTGTTGACTCGAGGTATAAGTTTCCGGCGAACGTTTTAGCCGTCGCAAGAATTCGATTGCCGAGCTTCAGTTCTGGTGTTTTTGACGAAGTTTCTACACCGATATATATATATTAAAGTCGAGCGAGAGCTTTAAAGCTTACTCGCGCTCGTGCGCAATTGAAAAGGGAGGCAATTTTATTGAAATTCTTTGGTAAAATTTAAAAGTTCATTTACTGCCGCGGGGTGTTTTTCGTAAAAGTTTGCGCTTCGACGGGGTATTGCTGCTCGGATTCATCAGCAAATGCTACTCGGCGCGAAAGTGCAAGAGATCTAACACATTGCACCTATCGTGGACTCGGTCAGAAGCTGCGCAGCTAGTTAATTGTAATATTATTCATTAATTTTGCATCATATATTGTGGAGAAAAGTGCGTGCAAACAATGAACATCAAAATGCAACAGATAAAAGGAAACCTGCTCGACTTGAATTAGCAAGCCCCGAAAGAGCGTCAATTTTTTTTGTTCTTTTACTTTTTAGAAAACAAAAACGAAGCAGAAAAGAAACAGCTTCTCCGCGGCCGCGAAATTTTTCCGGGCGAATACGCAAAGCTTTTCATTAAACGCAGCTTACGGAAAAGCACGGCAAGGAAATAATGTAGAAAGTTTGTCTCTCGACGCAACGGACGGAACGAGAGAATCGCGGATATACGGAAAACGCAATCGACCCGGGAATTTGTACGTAAAATGAACCTGTGTACGCGGGAAAGGGTAATAAAAACAGAGATTCATGCAGAGAGACATATTCAGCATGCTGAGGAAGGATTCTTTCGCGGGCGAATTAAATCCGTTAAAAATGCAAAAATCCGCGCGGGAAAGACCGAGAGGAAAGGTGGTGTAAGAATACTTGAGAAAAAGAGCCGTAATTGAAAAAGTGCAGGCGCGCTTGTCGTAGCCGGAGGTGTGTAGAATAAAGAGGAGCGAAATTTGCATGGCTATTTCGTGCTTTAAGAGGGACGAGAGGGGAGAAAAACACAGAGGAGAAACAGAGAGGAAGAAACACAGAAAGAAGGAAGAATCTGTCACTTTGGTACGCACGTAAAGGGAGAGCATCGTAGCGGTGTGCGTGGGTTCCTGCTTCCGTTTTCGCCGGTGGACGGCGATTATCCTCTTGCTCCTGGCGGTCGTCGGCTCGCTCCCTCGGCTCTCCTCCGAGAGAGCTTTCCGAGAGAGAGAGACAGAGAGAGAGATAGAGAGAGAGAGAGACCGAGAGATAGATAGAGAGATAGAGAGGCTTAAGCAGTAGCCGGGCTTGGGAGTCCAATGACGGGAGCTTGCAGTGCAGCAGTCGATCACTGGGGATGAGCGAAGCCGAGACGTCGCATCTCGCCTACCAAGGCCAGGAGAGAGAGGAGCCGGAGAGGAGGAGCAGCAACCGCGGCATTGAGCGGCCACGGGCAGACTGGAGCCGCGAGCCCGCCGTCGCGGGCATTTATATCTCGGAGCCGGATGCGCGCGCAGGCGCCCTAAGGAGCATCACCGGCCGAGCGCCCCGCCGATAAATACACGCGAAGCCTTTTTTATCCGCGAGGTCGCACCGATCGATAATGCAACCCCCGCAATTAGAAACCCCGAGCCCGGGGAGCTGCCTCTGCCTGAGCAGATTAATACAGTATGAGCACTCCGAGCAGGCTGTTGCTTTTTTCTTGCTCTCCCCCGAGCCCTGCAGAGGGAGTTATTGCCGTAGGCAATTTGATATCCTTCCTGGCGAGGATGCGCGAGGGAACGCAAAAAACGTGTCGGGACTCGTAAACAATTGGGCAAAACTTTATTCTCTAATCCTTTTGCGCTTTCTCCTGATAGAATTGTAGATAAATAAGTAAAGAATCAAATCAGCCCTTATACGCGTGTGAATTTCGTAGCTGCGAAACAATTTTTTCTACGATGACCGATAGGTATTTCACTGTTACACGTATTTTTACTTGCACTGTCTGATTTTTAGTTACTGAGAGATTCAAATTTTTTTCTAAATCCTAAATTTTGATCGGCGAACGTCCATTTACTTTTCCTCGAGATCACTTATCGATGCATCTTTTCATAATTGAATATAAAGCTTAAATGTTTGCACTTGAATTCTCGAATTCTAGAAAGAGATCGATCATTTCGCCGAATTTTAATAAACTTACCGAACTTTATTAGATAATGAATACATCTTTAAAAACTTTATTCGTTTAACTTAGCAAGTTATATGTATTATATATTAGCAATTTGTTAATTTAAAACTTTTGTTAAATAACAATCAAGATTAGTTTTGTTATAAAGATATATTTTTTTACAATTTTTTATGGATCTATTCGTAAAAAGAATAAAATTAATTGGTTAAATCACGGCAAAATAACTAAAAATTTTGAAAGGTCGTAAACTGTAAATACGGTTAAAATTCTCAAAGTTACTATATGAATCCTTGTAACAAGAATTTTTATAGAAAATTTATAACAATTATGTGACGGGAATCCTGTTCCATTTTTTAAGTTGTTTACAGATCCTTTGAAATGGAATCGTTAAAAATAAGAAAAAAAAGGGCGAGAAATGCTTCCGTTTTTCACCGATCTATAAAATGATTTTTTGAATTAGCTTCAAACATTATAATGGGTTAAAAAATAGAGTGAATTCTGTAATATTTATTTTTTCGATATTTCCGAGATTGTTATATGAGCGTTTCACTGCATAACCTAAGGAATAGTAATTTTTCATAGCTATTTTGTATTCGTATGTATTAATTACATAAATTATTTAATCCATTGTACACTGAGAGAAAAAAAGGAGTAAAAATTACTATTCTGTATCGTAACTTGAGATATGAGAAGAAAAAAAAATCTTTTTACGATACAGAATAGTAATTTTTAAACCTTTTTTTTCTCAGTGTATCTGTAATATGAAACGGATGTGCAATATAAAAAGGTTTAAAGAAAGCAGAATAAAGAATCGTTCCGTTGAAAATTTCTCACTTTTTCACAGGTATTTACAAAAGAAAGAAACTTATCAGTCAAACTCAGGCAACAATTTGACAGAATAAAGCGAAATTAAACTTAAAAAATAATTAAGGTAAAAAAGAGAATGACTCCTACTATGAACCAAATCGGCTTAAGAGATTGCATTATCTGTAATTTTCAGGAATACTTTCAAATTCTATATATAAGAATAATCACAGATCGCACCCTTTTCCATCCTTTTCAGGTACGAAAATTATTAATATTAATATTTATATTAATACTAAATGATAAATAATTATTAATATTAAATGATAAATAAATTTCCTCCAATTACCTTATTACATAACTGCAACATCGCTCGTCTGACTCGTTTATTTATCGAGGTGCGTGGATGCGTGCACGTAATTTCCTCAATGTACCCCCGATATTGCTGACTTTCGCCTCTTGCCCTGCAGTCATTCGCAAGTAACTAATTGTTTACTGCAAGCAAATCTTCGAGAACAAGTCTAATCGCACTGCCCTTTCGCGCTTTACGAACAGAGATAACCATAAGAAAATCGGACGCTTTAGGAGCTTCGGGTTTTTAATTAAATCAAGGTACGATCCATTATTCCAGTAAGTTCACCAACATTAATGCGAATGCAATTCGTGCTGCGGGGACGAAAGGCGACGTCCTTGTGTCGCTACCCCTCTAGTCTCTAGAACGATCAAGGATTTAATTAATTGCGATATCGACTAAGGGAATAATGATGATATTACACGGTTTCGAGCTTCTCAATGACTATTTTGCCGATAAATGGGGAGATCGATCAAACAATTAAACAAACAAAGACGAAGATAGATATAGCGGTAGGAGAATTGAAAAAATATATATTACAATTAAGTCGATGAAAAAGTCTTCGTTTTAAAGAGGAGTTTTCAGTGCAATAGTTTTTTTTATTCACGATGAGTGTTTCATTTTTGCGATAGCCATTTAATTGGTCAAAATATAAGCTTCATTCATAGAAGTATAAGCTTTACAAAATGTCAATTACTTTTATAAAAAGTGACGTCAATTTTAACACTTTGATCAGAAATATAATAATATTTTGAAGCGATCTATAATCTCCGCACTCTAGACTTTCGCTTAGATTTGTTATGATTATTTCTGTCAGCATGATGTACTACGCATATCTGAAATCGATTTGGGAACCATCTCACATCGTAATTCACGTCGCTACCTGCCAATATAGTACCATTATAATAAAAAATTCATCAGTTTCTCGAATCAATGAAGTGTTATTTTAAAAAGCTTTTGAATGATGATTATTGATAGCTGTAGCTATTTCCGCGTGAAATATTTATGATTTTTCTACATCGTCAACAAATACAAAACTCCTTCGTCATTGATTTTATTCAATTACATTCAGAGGCTTATTAGGTTAAAAATGATTAAAAAAGATTTGAAAAATCGCACAGTAGTGATGTAGCAGTAAAATTAAAATCATAATGAAATAGATTTTATATATTCCTCTTAAATAAATTTTAAAATTCAGTTTTGGCGGAATAAATAGATTGGCTCGTGAAAACTATCTATAATTTAATTATTTTAAAACTAAAGCCTGTATAAAATTATGCGAATGAGGGCATCTTGCCATATTCTACTGCTTACTACTTACGTACCATCTAAAATACACAAATACTTCGTTAGCTATTTTCGACACAATGCGAATATTGAACATCCTCCATGCTTTTACTAATTAAAACAACTGCTAAAGATTACTTACTGGCTCAATGTATATTTTTGTACAATAACATTGCCACTGTTAACTATCAAATGCATATTTTGTTACAGAAAATAACATACGACTAAATAAAAGAAAGTAAATACTTTAAACTTCACTAATATGATTTAACCAGATTATATTACTAGTAATGAAGCAACTAAAACTAAAAGTTCAAGTGCAAGCACGAGCGTTGGGCGTATTCCGAAACTCGGGCGCCCGCGGCGCCCGCTTTTTTAAAAATCAAGATATACGGAACGTTCCGAAATGTTTAGCATGATCTACTTTACTTGGGGACGCTG
>UCOL01005554.1:0-11356 GCA_900474335.1 Ormyrus nitidulus | reverse complement strand
GAACTATATTGACCAATCAAATCAAGCCTTTAAATGCTTCAACATGGCCGCTCATCAGTTTTTTAAGAAGGGATCATACTTATAAATATGTATGTACAAACACTTATTGATACAAACTTCTCATTTTATATATTTATAATTTAAACAATAATTAATATAATTTTACAATTAGATTATTATAACGTGTTGATACACATCAATCAGCAACAATCAACTAAGATGATTATGTTCCAAACATAAATTAATTTTATTATTTATAAATGTGAGCTTAAATAAAAGGAAATTGGACCTAGTTAAATAAAGTATTTACTCAACTTTTTCAAACTATATAAATTATTTGAATTACTTTAAATTTTGGTGTGTCCATTACACTTAAAATTAATATTATATACATAATTTCAAATTGATTCGTTAACTTTTATTTCTGTTTTAAATTAAAGGCATTTATTTGCCACTATTATAGGCTTTATAAGTTTACAATACTGGCTACGAAATTATATTTTTTTTTTTTTTTTTTTTTTTTTTTGCAATAAGGTTCTTAACCCACATACATATCTCGAAAAACAAACAAATCTTATCGATTCCCTTTCTAAGCTGAAGCACACGATTTCCAATATCTACCGCACTTCTCAATGTTTGCTCTCCTATATCTTCGAGGAGCTCAAATCACAGCGATAGTCACCCGCGTCTAAAAACCAAACAGTCTCTCTCTCTCGGCAATCTCCCGGATTCCTCGCACCGAAGCCATCGGGCAAGACGCGCTGACAATCGCTCCGCGCAAACAATGCTCCATCTTCCGAGCGACGAGAGTCCAGCCGAGAGAGAGAGAAAGAGAGAGAGAGAGCCCCGTCTTTTGTCGGGGCTTTCCAGGTAGAAAAACCGGCAACGCTGCCGGTTGCTGTGTGTCCTCAGCTGAGGCCCAGCTGTCGTCGTCCGAATCTGCTTCCGATTAGCCACGCTGGACCCGCCGTCAAAAAAAAATCGGAAGTGTCCCGCGGGCTTTACGTGATCATGAATATTCATGAGCGCGGAAGAGCGGAACAATGCTCTTCGCACTCTTTTTTCCCAGGGAGCCGAGGCCGAAATCGGGCGCATTAGCCGTTTTTTCACCGTTTTCTCGGGAGGTTGTAAATCTTCGCCGTTATGCGACTCTTTTTCTTTTCTCTCTCCGTGGCAGCGTGTTTTCTGCAATATTGCGTGGGCGCCGGCGAAAATCGGATGCAGTCCCTTTCTTTTTGCTCGGGAACGAAAAATATGCTGCTTTAACAATCGTGCGCCCGGACGATTATTTACTCCGCGAGTCGGGCTTTAAATCACATCTCTCGCGGGTAATTTAAGCGCTATTAAAGACGAATCCGCCGATTAGCGCGGCATGTAAATTGCGAGAAAGCGAGGAATCTTTAAGATACTAATAGTGCGAACAATAAAGAATAAAGAAACGCTCGAAGGTCGTTAAAAATAGACTGTAATTAGAGTATAATTTTCTTATTTAAACAAATAATGAACGGGAATTCGTCGAATGAATTACAGAGGATGAAAAAATGTTTTAAGGTGCTGGAGGTCGTTAAGAATGAAAAATTTTAACATTTTTTAGTCGGCATACAGTAGCATCTAACTATATAAGAATAAAATATTTTATTTCTTCATTTTTTATACCAAATTTTGTTTTTTCGTTAAGAAATTCATTAGAAAATTCAGAAAGAATAAAAATTTTAAACCTTATTTTATGTCGAGATTATCACACTTAAAAATACTCCAACATTATTCGAACATGAAAAACTTAATCTACTTCACTCGAATAAAAATGCCCTTCCACTCCAAATCATTCGCGCTTCAAACTCAAGCCAAAATTCAAACATCACACATTCAACGTCATTTACAACAATCTAATCCGGTCGTTCGCCGCAAAACGTCATCCCATAAGAAACACGCCATCATATCCCATATCCACCTGGCGGCTATAAAAGGAAAGCCCCATCAGGCGAAATGTGCCGGCGAGTTAGCAGCTTTTCCTCTCGGCCTCGTCGCACGGCCCATTAATCCGCGCGCCGCGATCGGTTTCAAAGATCTCCCTCGGTGCGGCTGCGCGCGCACTTTGTTTTCGGCCGTCGCGTGGCTGTGTGTGTGTGTGTGTGCACTCGATATCGGCAGAGCGGGGATTCTTTTCTTTTTGAAACGCGGAAAAAAATGAAGAAGGAACGCCGAGCGAACGACCAGCGACGATGGTTTTTTTTATGCTCTCGCGGATTAAGCCGGGGGATATAAATATGTCGAAGGTTTTTGCCGAGGCTGTCTTGGAGCTTAGATTTGGCGGGCGAAGTGGGAGCAGCCACGGGACTTTGGAGTGGACTATGAATAACGGATAATTGCCGATCTGTTTTGCGGACGTTCTGGGCGCCTACTGCCCTTCTCGTCGTTCGATTCAATTTTTTATCAAATGTAAGCTTCCTTTGAATCTGATAAATCACTTGATTTGCGAAGAATATTTAGCAAGAAAGTATCAATCTTAAGAAATTGCAGGCTATAAATACAATGAATTATCGAATATAGTCTTATTTCCTGCTTCGAAAATATTTTGAATGATTAAATCCCCACCGAGAATATACTTTTTCTATCAAAAAGCTCACAAAGACGCACTGGACTTTACAAGTTCGAATCTCCGAAACGACTCCTCGCAACAGTAAACAAACGAAAAATTCCAAATCCATCGAGCCTCGAAAAGCGAGCGACTCTCTCCCGAACCGCGCATGAACCTTCCAGATCGATGTACCCCCCTTTTTTTCTCTGGCGAATATAAACAATAAAAAAAGAAAGGAAAACAAAAAATCTCGCGCAACTCTCGACTGTTCTCTCTCTCTCTCTCTCTCTCTCTCTCTCTCTCTCTCTCTCTCTCTCTCTCTCTCTCTCTCTCGGCAGCGGGTTATAAACTACTCACCGGCTATTCTTAGCCGTCCGAGGCTCCGCTCGGAGGCGCTTCGCCGTTTTATCCCGCCGTGCCAGAGAGAAGAAGGCGCCTAGTGGAGAACCGAGCGCGGAGGCCGTTTCGCCGGAGAGTCGTTTTTTCGCCGCTTTTACGCCCTGTTTTGGAATCCGTCGCCGCCACACACACGCCGCTTCTTCCTCTCCGCGGATATCTGTGTTGCCGCTCGCCCCCGAGAGAGCTTGAGCTTGCAGGTTAAACCACACTCTCTCTCTCTCCTCTTTCCCTTTTTTGTGCACGGCCCGTAACCTAAAGTGCATGACGGAGCTTGTGGAGGCCTGGCTGTGCCGACGATGTGCGCGAGGAGAGTCGCCGCCACGGGCTTTGAATTTTTAAAAGCGGGGCAGGCCGGATGGAATAGCAATCGCGATATTGTCCTTTGGCTTTCAGTTTTTCGGCGCGAGATTTTTTTTATTAGCTGGACGGACGGCCGAGGAGGTGATATTTTCGGGTCTATTTCGGACGTGGATGGGTCGGGCGATTTACAGGTTGGAGTGACGTTTTTTTTTTCTTATAAAAATCAAGTTTAATAATTATTATTTTTTATTTTACGTCTAAAACGCATCTTTTTAGGCACCCTGACATTTTCCTGTGAATAGTTCCTTTTTTTTTCTAATTACTAATCCTCAACTTGTTCTGTTGCTATGTTTTGCATTAAAAAAGCTTTTGTAATGTATGCTGACTCTTTGAATTTTAACAATGAATAAATAGTACATCCTTTTATTTATATTATGTAAGTATTTTTTAAATACATAAAAGATCAATATTATCTTTGTTATTTGCACAGTACCGTTTTAAACGGCGATTAACAAACGTTGCTTTTTTAAAAAAAAAGCGATACTTACGTATTATTTGCATGACAACAACAAAGCTTTCGCGAAACGACGACTCATTTTATTTCCCTCTCGTTAAGTTTGATGCGTCAATTTTATCTCTCCGCATTTCGTATTGTTCCGTTACGAATCTTCTGCATTCAAAGAAACGCTGGCGTTTAATACTCGTCCAATAAAGATGTAACAGCGCGCAAACATCCGCGCGAGAAAATTAATCAGGAGGATAGCGATAAAGAGGCTTGTTTTTATAAAACGACGCAGCGCGCTTTTAAAACACCCTTCCGCGAACTACGAACTAGTCGGCATTGTACGTACTTTCGAAAATTAAGACTTTCTAGTCTGGAGACGATAGCGCGCGACTTATAATTAGAAATTTATATTTTGACCCATTAGCGCGTCCAATCTTATCTGCGCCGCTTTTTTCACTTACCCGCCGATGTTTTGTGGTAATTCCATTGATAGCGATAATTATTGTGCGGCGTGGACGTGTGTTCGATGCGGAAAGAAAAGCTTTTTTTCAAATTATAAATATCTCGCAAATCTTTTACGCGCCTAAGCAATTTGTGACTCGGTATCGTATTGTGCGCTTTATATAAACAAAATCGGTAACTTTACAAGATAATATATAACAATTCAAAGTAACGTATTTCGATAAGACTGATGAGTGCTTTTATATTATTTTGTGCTTTTATGGGACGTGAATTGAGGGTATATCTTTTTTTATTACCTTTCGAATTTAATTGAAAGATGAAGTGTATTGTGATGTAAAAATTAATCAAACCCAATGGAATGTAATTATAATCTCGAAATCGTTAAATTTTCGCTTGATTGAAAATTCCACGGCATTGTTTTATTTTTCCCGCAGGATTCTGCATTTTTAAAATCGAATCCCACCGAATTTAATCGCTCCATTTTCTCGTTTAACAATTTAAATTTCCCGAGTCCGATTAAATAAAAAATCAGTAGTAAAAGTGGCTTCGAAAAAAAAAAAACCTCTTCGACGAAAGTTTCTCAATACATATTTACAAACAAAACCGTTGCATCAGCATTTCTAATGGAGGTTAGAGTTGAAATATTCTAGTACTTCCTAAACGTCGCCGGGCACCGCCTGATGAGGGATTCCGCAAGAGGAAACTCGAACGTTTATCGCCATAAATATTAGTCACTGTAACTGTTCCGGAGCGCCATTATCAAATAGTAAGTAGCTGCGGTATATACATATATAATACAAGTCGTTAAGACTATATATTCAAGTGTTGTGCTTACGTTTATTAATACGACATATAAAACTATAATGTTTGGATCTAAATTTCTATTTGAGTCTACGATTTATAAGTTTTTTTGTAAATAAAGTTTTTAAATCAGATCTCACTAAAAGACTTTATTTCATAAATAATATACATACCAAATACTTGTGTACTTGTTCTACGAATAATACTTAAATCTTTTATATGCATATTACAATAATAAACTAATTTTTCACTATTATGTTTATAAAACACTGTAGCGGACTTTTTGAGACTTATATTAGAGCCAGGGTTAGGGAACTTTATTGAAATTTCCCTACAAACAGATGCACGAGCTCGG
The DNA here is from genome assembly GCA_900474335.1 of Ormyrus nitidulus. Classification (NCBI taxonomy): domain Eukaryota; kingdom Metazoa; phylum Arthropoda; class Insecta; order Hymenoptera; family Ormyridae; genus Ormyrus; species Ormyrus nitidulus. The sequence goes on along the minus strand of UCOL01005554.1, from coordinate 5,956 downwards.
TAATCTCATTAACATGTGGTTAACATTTGAAAGGGTTCTTGGGCAAGTCGTTTTTTGTGACAAGCTAGCTTATACAAGCTAAAATTCATTTGGCTTTCGAAATGTTGCTCTTTCTTTGTAAAAGCGTACTGAGAAATTTTGAAATATTTTAAATATGCATAATACAAAACACTCAATTACTGAGTCATCAGGACTCGAATGAGTTACAGCCAAAAAAATAGTCGTTCACATTTTATTTTAATTAATATCTTTGCTTTTCTCGATATTGTTGATTTATAGCGGCGAAGTCAATTGAGAGAAACGCGCAAAAAAAAAACCATAAATCTTCAATCAAATTCTTAACGTTCAAACAATTCTCTCCGTTCGCGTCGTAAAACGCTCCACTTATCAACGGCGCTCGCGAATTTCGTCCCAGTTCCTTCCCGGACGAACGACCAAGCCATCCATCGGTGCACCAAGCGAAAATTCCGCCATCCGCCAAAGATCAACAACCTCGCTCCTCGACCTTTATATACGCTCCGCTCCTCGGGATCGGGCCGCGAATTTCCAAACAAACCGCGCGCGGGGCCCGTCGTCGCGTCCCCGCAACGGCCTCTGGAATTATTTTTCCAGCGGCAACGCTCATTATTTTCCTTCGCTCGGGAACGCCGTCAGAGAGAGAGAGAGAGAAAGCGGAAGCCGCTTATCTACGGGCTGCGTGCGACCGAGAGCGTAGGTACACGCGCAGGCACGTCACTTACACACAGAGAGAGAAGAGGGAGAGAGAGAGAGAGAGAGGTCCGCGCGCGGACTATTTTACGCCCGTCTTCGGAGCCTCCTCCTCGCGCGCATCAGCCAGGCCAGGGGAGGCGCAGTGATATCATCCTTCGAAAGTGTACATAGCTGAGCGATGCATCATATTTCGGCCGGCGACGGAAGCCGAGGTTACGAGCTCTTTTGGGCCCTAACAGAGAGTATCTGGAGTTTCGGAGATGATTTTTTCTTTTTTTTTTGTGGGAGCGAGATTTTTGCCGGCCGTTGACCCGCCGGGATATGGCTTTGTTCTTTCGAATGTTTATTGGCTCGCTGGTTGATTATAGCGACGAGAGGGAAATTATTGAACAGTTTTAAAAGTAAATGTGGTAGTATATTCGTAACTATCTGACAGAATGTCGATCTCTGGGACGATTCAAAAATAGAATAACTTTTTTATTAATAAGAGTTGTAACAAAAACCAATATTAACAGCAATAATTATTCTCAAACTTTATATATATAATATGTAAATTGGAAAGAAATAATACTGAAAGTATAGCGAAAAGTCTCTAATATATCCATAGAAATTTGAATTTTCAAAGGCTTCAGTAAGCGGTGCGTAATGTAGGCTTGCACCGATCGATATATCCGAGCAAGTTTGCCTTTTACGGTTCGAATGCCAATTATCAATTGAGTTCACGTTTATAACATCGCCGAACGTTTGACTTCATTAGCTTCAAAAATTCAAAGCGCTCGACGATAATAATTTCAAAAGAAGGCCTTTTCGCCGTCGAGTTTGATCGGAGACATCGTCACCCGTCGAAATAATTCTATTTCCGCAAATGAAGTCGTCGTGCTTCGGAAAGCTTTAAATATTCAATGTGCACGGTGCGCTTCGGAGTGTATCCGCGATAAAAAGCAGACTGTTATTCTTGTTCGATCCTCGGTGGAGGAGTTTATAATGTAAGGTCTTGGCCGTGAGTTTTAGCCGTAGTCTTGTAAAGAACAGTATTGTTCTATTATCTGCTTTGTTTTATGTAAGCGCTGAGGTACGCAATATTTCTGTGACATTGAGGATTTACTTTTAATATGAACCGATGGACAGTTTATAGCCGATCGATTTTTCGGAAAAATGTATTCCAATTTAAAAAGCATCTCAAACAATTGTATGCACATTCAACTATTTAGCCTTACGTGTCGATTTTTTAAAGAACATTAAGGAATAATAATAGTCGGTGAAGATTTTAAAATTTGATTAGCCTTACTTACTTAATTTTTATAAAATTGAAATGATTCTAATAGCAATACGAGCAAGAAATATCTTTGACAATGTATAGTTATATTTCTACCTCTCAAAATAGAAAGGAAATGTTAAAGAACCTTCTACCAGTTGATCAAAGACACTTTAAAATATAACACATCGCTTATAAAATTTTCTAATTCTATAGACAATCGATTTTCGCGAGTTCGTTACGAAACATCTCGAACGGATCAATACCGAGATCAAACTTTTAACTTTCTCGGAAGAAAACAAAAAAATGAGCGAAACAAGTGTTTCGTCCAAGTGTCGCTGTTGGACGAATCAGTACTATCAGTTTAAAAATTCATTGATTCAATGAAATTTTTTTCTGAGTGTAGGTGACAGCAACTCCTTCCCCAAACAGTCAATAAAGGAACAAAAAGTTCGAAATTACGATAGCCAAAGCGACACGTTATGTAATCAAAATGACTGGTTTAATTGTAGAAATTCTAAATTTGTACGTACTCCATCTAGTGTTAACTATGGTGGCGAATAATTTTATTCAACCCATTCTTCAAAATTATGATTAAAATTAAAAATTACGATTTAATTTTTAATGACGCCGACGCTCGTTAAATATATTAAGTAAAACCGAAATGATTCTAATATTTGACAATGTATAATTTTACTTAATATTTAACGAGTCAACGTAATTAAAAATTAAAAAAAATTAAAACTCAATTTGCGCGTCTGACTTTAAATTCTAAAAGGCCAGGGCTTCTTAAATTAACTTAGCATTGAATCATTTTTACTAAACTCAATATTTTTATAGCCAAAACTTTGAAAATAAAATCTGTGTCCTTCACTCATAGTAAACTAATTCTTTACACGCGACTAATGCAATCCTATCCGAATTCTAATCCTAAACAATCGAACAAAAGAACCAGTCCATCTTCCCACCTACAAAAAAAACCGGCGAAAAATCCACCTCCTCCTCCTCTTCCTCCTCCTCCTCCTCCTCGACGCTCCCGCGGTCGTCCATTATTATCGCGCTCGCAGCTGCGCGGGGAAAGAAAGAGAGCGGCGCGTTACAGAGCGAGAAAACCCGACGTGCGCCGCTTTAAATATATCCGAACGCGCGAGGAGAGGGAATTTGTTCGCGCGAAAGCTGCCGCCGCGCGAATTTTTTCGGCATGGCCTCTCCTGCGTATGGAGCTGCGGTGATTAAGATGTTTAGACGGAGCTTTGAGCTTGATTGGGGGAGCTTTGGTGCTGGTTTGATACCCGGAATAGTTAGATTTGTAGGGAAAGAAAAATTTTTGGTGATTTGCGGACGAGCCGAGAAGTGAAAATGATGCGAATGATGAGAAAGGAATTCGGATACTTTGTAGATAATAAGTGTATTAAATTATAGGATAAATTATTAATTCTCTTATTTTTAATTAAAATTTGAATAAGCTCTACTTTAACGTAAATGCAGTAATATTTTTAAACAGCTTCAAGTTTAGAAATTCAAATTTACGAGATCAAGTCGAAATTACATCAGATCGGATTGGAAAATCAATTAATGCAACAAATTATTAATTGCGCGTACAGAGAAATTATATCGATGCTCTAAGGCATATTGAGTATTAACTAACTTAAACGTACGTCAGTAGGCTTTTGAAATATTTATTTAGTTATTTGCTGATTAACATTCCGATTAAGAAGATTGGCTTGTAATGCGACATACTCCAAATCGAGTTCAAATCGTTACTGCTCTGGTTTAAATCTACTTATAGAGTAAAATTGCTATCCGAGAAAATCGGGGAAAGCTAAATTTTTAGAATATTCTCGAGCAGTTATTTGACGAGCATTATATTTTTTTTAATAAAAAGAATGTGTGAAATTAGAATTGTGAATAAAAAAAATCTCTTCAAAGATTTACGGTTACGAAGAAATAAAAACCAGAGATAACCTGTGCACTTAGATAGGAATTAAACAACATTATAAAAACTGTTTTGTTCAAAGAAACTGAAAATCCCCTCAGTCATAAGCAACGAGTTTGCCGAATGCAGATTCCGAGTATAATGATTTCACTATCGCCGGCATACATAATCAGTTTCCTAATCCCAAAGTCCTTGAATCCAGGATTCAAACAAACTAGATCTTTCCCCGTTAATTAGCGACCTCCGCCCGCGATAATCGTGTCGGTTCCAAAATTCCAAACCGCCTTCTCGCACTCGAATTCAGATTTAAATTCCGAATGATCCAGATAAAATAGCGAGACAATAAATCGGAAGCTCGCCGGACGATAAAGATCAGCTTCCCAATGCTTTCTACTCAGCTGAACGAAGTCCGTAGAAAGTGACAGTTGCGCAACGCGAGAGGCCCGTCAGCCTTTTTCGCGCTCAAAATCCCCGGCGCGCGGAGACAAATATTTACGTTCCTCGGATCGACTCGCGGCTCGTTTCGATTATCGCGGAAGTCGAGCGGATAGAAACGGGACTTGCGACACGATCCGCCGGTCCGCCGGAGATTTTCGGCGGAAGGCAGGGAATTTTCGATGCGTCCGCAGAGCCGAGCGGTGCGTGACTCAGGATCGATAATATTCGCTTTGTGGAATTCCGCGACTGGTTTGTCGCCGGGGAGAATGAACTTTTTTCTTAATGTTGTATAATAATATATTTGAAATGCGTGTGGTTAATTTTCAAGAAATCATATGCCGGCGTTTAAATATTTTCAGATAATTAGATATTCAGAAATTATGGCCAATGCGTTTATCTACTTTCTAACAAGAAGGTGAAAATCTCTAGGATAATTAATATTTGAGCATGCACTATAAAGATAATCAATCTCGAACGCGAAGCGACGCAAATATTGATCTCAAAACGATCGCGTCTGTTAAATTGATATAGAATAATATTAAATGATTGTCCAACGACGGACAATAATCGGCAACGAATAAACCAAAAACCGAGAGCGAGAATCGAAAAGCCACGAAACTCATCGGCTTACCCGAGCATAAACTCCTCTTGCGTTACAGCTCAATTATTCGCCTCTCTCGTAGAAAGTCGATGGATATCTCATCTCCGCTCTTTCCATATATACCCGCGGGATCCGGCCAGCCTGGTTGTAACCTTCGCAAAAAGCGCTCCGCGGCATTTCGAAAATGATCTCCGAATCGATCTCCGCGGCGCGGCTCGGAAAAGGGAATATACTGCATTTTTGCCTATAAGTAACGCAAAATACCGCGGCGGCGGCTCGCTGAAATGTACCGTTCGCTTTTACCGATCGGATGATTCATCCGGACTGATCGCGCAATGGAGAAAGAAAAAAAAAAAAAAAAAGCCGGGCGATTCGCTTTGATGTGTGCTAAGAGAAATACTGCTGTGTGTCTGCGGAGAATTATTAGCAGGTTGCTAAAGGAGATTGTAGACGCGCGCTGATAAAATACGTCGACGGGCTTTTCGATGACTCGATCGATTGCAAGTCGCTTTTGCGTATCTTGGATTTTATTGTTGGGTTATAGTGGAGGACGGAATATTTTTTGAGTCTAAATGTTGCTTTTATGATGATTGATATTATAATTTAGCAGACGAGGTTTGATGCTGAATGTAATTCATAAACTGCTTATATATATGATTGTCTAATTAATAACAGGCAAAATTAAATACACTATTAAAAATTACTATACTTTTTAGAACATTTCTCTCAGTGTTTAAATTGAGATTATAGTGGAAAAGACTACTATTATGAAGAACTTGAAAAAATAAGTATACTTATTTACTTTAGTATATATTAGTATTTAGTATTTACAAGGGAGAGTGAACGACATTTGGGTAATGGATTTTCCTGTAACTTTGAGATATGTTTCCTAATATTAAAATATGAACAAAGCCGCGTCCATTTGCCCTAACGCTCGATTTTTCAAAAGTTGTGTTTTTTAGCGAAAATTTAAAAAAAATCGATTTTTGTTTAATCACCTATAACTTCTCAATTA
>UCOL01005553.1:0-11352 GCA_900474335.1 Ormyrus nitidulus | reverse complement strand
GAAAAGGGGGGAGGGGTCGAAGGGGGAGGCGGGAGACGAAAACCGCGAGTCCCGATTTCGAGATCAATAGACGGGGAGAGACGTCGTTTTGTCAAAGGCACCGCTAAATTGATAGGTCGAATATTAAACGACGGACTTTTAAAGGCGTTCAAGCATTTATCACGAACGAACGCATTTAAGATTATACCCGGCTGGAAGAAAGGAGGAATAAATAGAAGGAGCTCCGCGAGAGCACGATAAAATGAGATTACGTTCAAAGCTTAAATGAAGTTTATAATGAACGCTCTCTCTCTCTCTCTCTCTCTCTCTCTCTCTCTCTCTCGCATGCTATGGTTTGTGCGCAACTTCCTTTATGACCTCGACTTCATCATCATCGCTTGCAAGTTTCAAAGCCGTCCATAGAGACGTAGAGTCTATGACTTAGTCAAATGCTATGTACTAATGCATTTATATTTATAAACTCTTCTTTTATTCATTAATTGTTCCTTCGGAAAAGCGTATTGAAAAAACTAGCGGTATCACTTAATAAAGGGACGTTAGGGATATAGAATCTAGTAAAATGTAGTCTGACATGAGAACTTTCAAAGGCAAAGTGTAGCTTGCGTTCTTCTCTTTTTGCATAAAAAAATTATCAAAGCGTCCTCGGTTCTTCTTTACGCGAGTCAAGCGATGCACTTACATTCTTTTTCCGATACAAAGCTGCCGCGATTTAAGTAGATAATTAGCTTAGTTATTCCTTAAAAACGAATACTCTTTTATAAAAAAAAAAAAAAAAACAATATAGCGAGAATAATAAATTTATTCAGTTAAAGAATTTCAATGTTTAAGAAGGAAACGAAATTTTGAAAGTTTAACGAATTCTCGATCGACGCTTTGGTCGATTAAAAAGTGCACCGTATATTAATAAAGATAAAAGAAGTGACTCGGAATTAGCCACCAAAATAGTACCCAACGGGGATTCGGTTCCGCCTCGCATTTCCCGGACAGCCCGCGCAAGAAAGGATGCATTCCGCAATTCTTGTTTACACGCGGCCCTGTATAATTCCGTAAGCAATAATAGTAACCATAGAGGAGCTAAACCGAAGCGCCATCCGCGCAAACAGCAAGAGGCTCGACCGCGGCAGCCGGACACAATTAGCCGTCATTCGAATATAATATATAATTTAGACCCCCTCGTCGGGGCGGCGGCGGGGCGGCGGCGGGGCGCTACAAGTGCCCCGCGAAACCGAATACTCGTGTCGCGCATTGTAGGACTCGGGGAGAGGCGCGCAATGCCCGTTATGAATTTAGTAGTCGCCGAGGCCGCAGGACACGACTAAAGTGCGGTCGGCCCGACGCAATGTCCGCGCCAATGTCCTCGAAACTTCCACGGCGAAATGCTGCAACGCGCGCCGCCGGCGGCGGCGGCGGCTCGACTCTCCGTTACGCGGAGCTCGGAGCCGCAGCTGTTTACGATGAGCTGTTACCTCAATTATGGACGAACGATTGATTGGCTCGAGCGGGAAGAACCGAGCGAGCTCTTTCTTTCCTCGTCGCGGACACGGGTATGTCGATTGATCTGACGGTATATAAAGGGGATTTTTTCCGAACGACGTTTCAGCGTTTTTAATATTAAAATTTTGATCGATTACACAACACACTCTCCGATGGTTAATCAGCTTCCTGTGTACTTTACGACTTTTAAATTAGCGCATCTTGCTCCCTTCTGTTTTAGCTGATAAACATTCTCCATTAATTACCCATCGGGGAGAGAGTAGCATCGGAAAACGACGCGAAAATCCGGCTTTAGCGCGCGCATAATCCGGCAGTTTAAACGACTCTCCGGCCCGGGGAAAATGGGAAGCTTATTAAAACGGGGAGTAACGTTCGGTCCACCCATCCTCTTTAGGTAAACAGGCGGCGGCGGCGGCACAGCCAGTGAGCGCCGGAAGCTGGGCAGGATTTTTGGCTTACCTCGAAGTCCGCGCAGGCCCGGTACGTGAGGACGAGGCAGCCACCGAAGAAAAGGCACGTCGCCAAGTTTCTGGTGTCCGCCAGGGAGGCGACCAGAGGAACAGAACCCATCTGCCAATCGTGCGAGAGCGTCGCCGGGCAGAGCACCAGCCAGCAGTTCAGCGCCGCGAGGTAGCAGAACGTTAGCAACCTGCAACGGAACAAACAGAACTCCCTCAATTTCCGAGCCTCCGAGTCCAGAGAATACGTGCCCTCGTTATGGGGCGCTGCACCTTCTTCGCCTTTGTCCTCTTTCTTTTTCTCGAATAAAAGTCCTTTTTTTCCACTGGCTATACGTCTTACTCTTGGTTATTGCCTGCATTTTTGAAGGTACAATTCGTCATATTATCAATCCTTTTAATAAATCCTTTTAAGAATACTTTAGTGGGGATTGTGAAAAATATTAATATTGCCAATGATTCTACTATTCGCTTTAAAATGTCTTGAACTGGAATGAAATCAAATAGAAATCCAATCCAAATAGAACGGTAGAATTTTGCTTTATAAAGTTGTAGGGGAAAACATCATTTCGCCCTATACATTTGCTTTCATTTTATTTGTACATATTTATATTTCCTTTTAAAAATATAAATAGAGTTCTTATTAACAATTCTATAGGTACGAGAACAATAAAGTAAAGATTGATTTTTATATTTTCAATCAATTTAAAACAAAAGGGTATTCAAAATAAATTCGGAAAACAATAAAAAAGTAATAGCTGGAGAATAGTTTCAATTTGCAAATATCGAATCGAACAAAAAGCTTTGTTTATCCCCGCTCCAATCGAATTTATTTCCTTTCAATGAAACACCTAGTTTTTATTAATCCACGATGTAAAACGGCGATATAAACCAATCGTCGAAACGGCTGCTTTCCTAAAACACATCGCGTTAATTAGCTCCCTTTGCAAAAACAAGAGCAGCCGGAAAAATCATTAAAGCAACTGCTCGCGTTATTGTTTCGCTAAACAAGAGGGATCGCGGGGAGCTCCGAAAAAGGTGTAAACGAACAGAGGAGAAAGGAGAGAAAGAGAGAACAGCTCTCGCGCGCCGTGCGAACTACTGGGCTACTGGGCGCCGCGCTATCACTTTTACAATGGCTCATTTAATCGTAATTTCACGGCGCAGATTATCAAATATCGCGAAACGAGCTAGTAATGAAGAAACAATCGGACGCTGCTGTCGCAGCGCAGAGAAATTATTGCGCGGCGCGCACGGCCCGGCGACCCACGTGGCGGGGCTTATTGTCCTCTCTCTCTCTCTCTCTCCCCCTTTATAGTATCGGCGCAGTGTGCAATCAGCCGACTTGGGTTATAACCAATAGAGGCGCGAATTAACCGGGAATAAACAACCGAGGTTCGCTTATTTTTCTTCTAATTAAGCCGAGCCTCAATTGGAGCCGCGTTTTGAAATCGAGTAGCCGCGCGCGGCGAAAACAATGAGAGCCCATGTTCCGAGGGCGGCTTTTTTCAGCCCTCTCTCTCTCTCTCTCTCTCTTTTCCAGGGGAATTATTTTTCTTGCCTCGCTTATTTCGCCGACGTGATTAATAGCGCGCCGAGAGGCCAGCCGCAGTCTCTTTGAGAGCGCCGGGAAAGAAAGCCCCGGCGAAACGTCAAAATAATAATTCCGAGCATTTATCAAGAAATCATTTATTCCGCGCGGCGGTCGGGAGCGACGAGCGCGCTTACCTATGTCTTCTTTGAGCCTGCCTTCAAGACCCGGATTTCTTTCTTTATTTCCGCCGCCTTTATATTTGCGGATCTTTGTGGCGGTAAACAAACGAGGAGCGCCGGCTGATTCGATTAGTTCGAGGACGGGGATGCGGACGGCTGCATTTTTCAAAGTCAATTTATACGGCTTTATTTCATTCTGCGGCCCCGTGAATTATGCTTTAGAGTGCTTGTATTAATGATGCTACTTTTATCCGAGCGCCGGTAATCGAAACGTCGAGCGGACGGCGTTATATGCTCGTTTACTTATTTACAAGCCCATGTTATTCGTGATTAACAAATGTTTAATCATTTTCTACGTTAAATAATTTAAAATAAATCATATGCTGCTTTAATATAGCAGTAATTCCATTACGTAAATTGTGCATTTCCTATTTCAAGAATATTCAATTGTTTGATCAATACTTGATTGTACGGGTGCACACGGATTTATGAAAATATCGATTTATAATTTCGACGATACACAGTAAAAACGTGTATTATCTAAGTGTGCATAAATAATTCAGTGAGTACAGCTTATCTCCCAATGGCACAATGAAAAAATATCGATTGTATATTTGAATAAACAAGGTATTTCGCACTGCATATATATAGTTTTTGTTAATTATCGGATAGATTAAAGTGTCTATTAACCAGTATATGTCCGCAGTAAGCTGCTTGACGAGAGAAAGCGTCAGTGAATTATTGTTTATACGCCGACCATAATTTTGAAATTTTAATGACGTTTAGTATATATGTAGATGTTTAATGACAGGCTAACACATGCGAATACTTTGTAGGCATTTAATGAGTGCGATAGAACAAAAACCTATATATTATAAGTAGATAAATCCCCACGACTCTATTATTAAAGTACAGTAAAAATAGAGCTTTTTAGGATAAGTAATTGCTGCGGTTAAAATGATTTGTCAGCTCAGTTTGACAATTATTAATAAATCTACTTAATGTGAAAGTCGAATTAGTACGCCAAAAATCCATTTATTACGAAAGGAAATACGTAAAAATAGTATATCCATTTCAGCTGTATAAGTGTCAGTGACGTAAAAATTTCTTGACGAAAAGACCGCATTTCCCGCTGCGAATCCTCGTTTCCACTCTCTTCTCGCTCGTCGTAAAAAGACTTCCAACTCCGCCGGCACACCTCCTCGGGCTAAATTAAGCAGCAGCAGCAATAATTGGCGGAAAGTTCGGCCAAAGACGCAGGATCTCAATTAAAGCGGCTAATTATATTAGTGGCAAAAGTGAAAGGCGTGTCTAAGCCGAAGTTATATATAAACAGCCCGGCCTCGCAGCTGCCGCCTCTCTCTCTCTCTCTGACTCTAGGCAGCTTAGGGCCTGGGAGATTCGCGTGCTCTCTGAAAATTCACCGCAGAAGGCAGAACTTGCGACTCGAGAGGGAGAGCTAATCTTTCAAGTGTAATTGATACGTCTTGCCGGGGCAGGGTTCTTCGTTACTCGGGCGCGCGCGCGCCCGCGAGTTTTCGAGGGGCGCGCCCCGACTCGACTTGCTTACGATGCCGAGCTCGCGCGCGCGCCCCGCAGAGGAGAGAAACTTCCTTATTTGCCGGAGCCGACACTTGTACTTCGCACTTTATTAAGTGCAATTTGAGGAGGCTCCGCGGCGCCGCTAATGAAACAATGACTCCCAAGCAGGATGGAAGAGACACCCGGCCTTTCGACGCCGAGGCGCTCGCCGCGACCATTTTTTTTTTTTTTCTCGAGGTGCAAAAAGCCGCGCCGCCGGGAAATGAAATGCGAGCCGGACAAATCCGCAGCGGTAAGAGGGGTGGGGAGAAAGCAGTTAGCCGAGATAACGATCTGTCGCATTTTCCCTCGAATAACTCCCGCGGCTTGACCCTTTCGATCGATCCGCGGTGTGATTATAGAGCGCAAGAAGCACATAATCGCGGAGACACGCGAGCGTCGTCCGACACGAAAATTATGTACATATATTCGTCGGACGCTCGGGATTCCGGGTACCAGTCAGCGCCGTAAATTTGCCCCGGAACTTTCCCCGCGGAATCGCGCGGCTTGTAAAGAGAAAAGAGGAGGAGAGAGGGAGAAAGAAACATTTATGCGCGCCGCTACGTTCGCGGGCCTATATCGATCCGCCGCGGAACGGACGGCTGCTCCTTTTTTCCCTTATTTTTATAACGCTGACAGTCGAGCCGGAAAAATTGCCCCGAGTGTTTTTATTGAATCTACCGAAATTCCCTGGGAAATTCAGCCTTCCACCCGCACCTCTACGCGCGGCGAACTCTCTTGCCGTTATGATGCATTTTTATCAGGGGTTCAATAATGACGGCGATAAGCTAACGCTCTCGCCACCTGAACGCGGCGCTCGGCTATAATTATTTTTACGGCTATTTGGCGAGCTGAACCCCTTGTACCGCTGCGGGTTTATTACTTCCGCTTCGATGAAGCCTCAAGATGCAGCTTTTTTCTTTTCGCCCCCGCTGTATCAATTGCCCTCTCACGACGGTATTAAAACGCCTGGTTTAATTGCTGTTTTTGCACTCGGCTGTAAATTACGCTTGTTCAAAGATTGGCCCTTTTTTCCTGGGTACTGCGGCGCAATACTCGGTAATCAAGTCGCGGTACGTGCATTTTAAGGTAGAAACTTTTGACTGTTAAATCTTTGTTAAAGATAAATTTATATTAATTGTTGATTGGTTAAATTCTTCTGATTAAAAATGAAAGAAAATATGTTGAGTTTAAATTTATGATGTGGCTGAATTTGTTGTGCGCGACCTCCAGATTTATCTCGCTTCATAATTTTAGTAGGTTACGTATGTTGATTATAGAAGAGGCTGACAGAGCTTTTTATAGAAATACGCTGACACGCGGATATCTTTAATTAAATACATTAGTAGACATAAAATTTATCGCTGCAGCTTTTGTCGAGCTTTTGATGTATAATTAGACATTTTAATATTTACACAAACGAGTAATCTTCAATATTTTTTTTGACAATTAAATTTCGTTGTAATTCGTAATTCGTAAAAAAATAATTAATAACTTTTGCCACTCAATACGTACTTTAATTTCGAATGAAAAGAGGAAACGAGCCATTCGTATTATGATACGATGGCAATTACATAATCGACTAATTGCATTAAATGAATATTTCATAATTGCCACGTGAACTTTTGCGAGATATGTAATGGAAAAAATTAATAAATTTAATTTTTCATTTTAAACAATGTTCCGTCAAAAGGAAGTGTGACACTTAGCTTTGAAAGAGAAGGCAGACTATTCTGAAGAGCCTGAAGTTTCATAATTGAAAATATTAATAATTTAACACGCCTTTATCATTAGTATTAATGATGCGAAAGGAAACAATATTTAATTATAATTTCCTTTTTGCCTGCCAGTGCTTGATATAACCAGGTTAGTCTATCTAATTAAACTTTCTGATCGATAGATTTTTTTCCTAAACTGCTGCCCGTCATTTTCTGAAAAAACTTGACTTCTATAATTAAGTAAAGCAATAATAAAGTAAATAAAAACGTATAGGATATAAAAATATACTTTTATTGTCGTCAGCTTGTCAACAAGTAAATTCTAGGAATGAAATCTTTATTTATATTAATTTTAGACTTATCTTAAATTAATGCCGTTTATATTCCAGAACACCGAACTGATTGATCAATATACGTGCATAAATTTAGGACAATATATTGATTTATAATTTTAACGGCGACTGTAAAAATGTGTCTTATCTAAGTATGCATAAATAATTGGGCGAATAATCTATAATAAAATTCCGCTTATCAGCCGTTGCAAAATTTTACAACGTTGTAAAACACCTTCAAGCCTGATTTATCATCCCCCCATTACCCAAACTATCGCTCAGCCAGAAACCTTAACCGAAAATTTTCCGTAAAAATTGAGCCAAGATCCCACGATTCTTCTGCTTTACAATAAACCTTCGACCGATCGAAGTCCCTTTCCGGAGTCCGCGCATAACCGAGGTTAAGAAACTATGCGCTCCCCCGCGCGAGTCGAGAGACACATCACGGGGGACATCTCGAGCGAGAGCGACGATATTCCGAAGGGTCATAATTCGGGCGCGATGGATCCTCTTGAGAAATGCCGCGATGCTCCGCGCCATTAGCTCCAGTGCTTCGGAGCTTTCCGCCGCAGATCGGCTTACGTCATTACGCTGTTACCGCCAGTCGCGCTTTGCTAATAAGTCAAGTTGCAAGATTATGTAAATCTAGACTGGCCGGCCGAGAGGCCTGGCGTCCCGGGGATTACGTTATGTCGGCATATCCGCGGGGGAGGATGCCCGCGTTGTTTGAGCAAGATTTTTGGACGGTGCAACAGGTATTTTTTTCTTCCGATGCTCGGCGACGGTTAATCTTTTATTGAGTTTTCGGATTTCCCTGGCTGAGTTATGGGCTCGACTGCTGCCCTCGGAGGGTTGATAATGGAACGTCAATCTTTGCCTCTTTGGTGACGTTAATTTGTACCTTTTTCGTTTCTGCGTTTACGTTGTAGATGAAGGCTCTGATCAAAGCGGGTCTTTGGTTAACTGACATTAAATTAACTTTGAATTTTACCAGACTAACATTAGTTTGAAAACAAATTTAATTAATCTTTTTGGAAAGTAAATTTTTACTGTTCATTAAGGTAGTTAATTTACGTTTACAAACTTCATTAACCTTGCTTTACTATTTATAACTCAAACTCACTGCATTACAAGGGGTACGTATTGTGCGGAGTATGAAACGCTTCGTAGAAGTAATTTCAAACAATACTCAATAGACGGAATGAATTTACTAGAAACTTTACATGATGGCTTTTCCTCAAAATCATGTTTTTAAACAATGGCAGGTGACTATTGTATGCCTTGGAGTTTTTTATACTAAATTTCTGTAAAGACGCTTTTTAAACGAGTAACTTTTTGAACATGTAATGTTTAAGTTTTACCGATTAGTTTTTAAATTTTAATTAAAGTTAATCCAAATCCAGTTGTACTTTATGTAATTCAAAAAATATAAGAAATATTTACCGTTTACGGAAGAAGATAAGAGCTGATGATTTTATCAGATTTTGATGTTTACTCGTAGAACATAATTAAAAGCAACACGTAATTGATGTATTAATAACTGGTTTTAATTTTGAATAACATTGTTATTTTGAAATTTAATCAACAACTTCACGTACGAGCGAACGTAACGCAAGAAATGAGTCCAATTTATTTCCATTATAATATAATTCTGATTTATTACTCGTCCGAAAGCTTGGCCCCGTAATTATCGCCGCCATCATTATAAACAGCCCCGCGCTGCCTTAAAAAGCAAAATTCGCCAGCGATAAACAAGGAAAGCACTCACCCGCCCCGAAAAAAAAGGCCCGTATATAACGCCCGGCTGAAAGCCTCGGCAGCCTCTCTCGCTATAAACCCGCTAAAAACGTCGATGCATCGTCGAAAATTCGCATTGAACTTGAACGAGAGTCTCTCCCCCGCAGCGAAGCGTCGAGCCTAGAATTAACGTCCCTCGCCTCAGGCGGAGAGCTACAATTTGCGGCAGGCGATCGGCAAAAGAAAGCAGGGGTATATATATATAAAAGAGTGCACGCCGAGGGGACGGGACTAATTTACTCGAGTCCGTCGCGCTGTCCGGAAGCGAATCTTGATTGATTGAAGGCGAAGTATCGCCACACTCGGCCGGATGTGGCCCGTCAGTCTCCGTGGCAACGGAAATGCACGACGAATACAGCGGCGCGCTATCGTGTCTTGCTCTCTCTCTCTCTCTCTCTCTCTCTCTCGCGTGCCGCACAATGCACACGAGAATGCCTGCTGGGTGTGTTCAGGCGGCACCTACACGGATACTATATACCACGCATCGAGGCCTGTCCGTTTGCCTCGAAAGAGGATCTCGCAGCTGCGGTACTGATCCGGCCGGCTCTTTTGTTTCTCTCGGCGTCGGTGGCGGTGTCGGCGTGCGCGCGCAAAATGCGAATTGCGCGTTTTACTTTGTGAATTCCGGATCGACGGCGCGGCGGGATGCGAAGACGCGCTGCATCTTTAAGGAGCCACCACCTCCGTGTGGTTTGCGCAAGCTCCGAATGTAGGGGGGAATCGGCATCAGCTGCGTGCATTGCCCACTAAATTCGCAAGCCAACTGCCTGAAAGTCCACCCAGCTCGCTTAATGGATAATTTAATCTGCGCCAAGCCAGGGAATGAGTAATCAAGTCCCTGCATTGCTGATCAACCCGCTGGAAGATAGCCCCAGAGAGAGAGAGAGAGAGAGAGAGAGAGAGAGAGAGAGAGAGAGAGAGAGTCTCTGCGCATCCGCTCGCGTCCTCTCGGAAAGCTCGATCGATCGCTTTAGCGCACGCATAGCTAATGTTTGCACGGACCGGCGCTCCTCTCTATCTCTCTCGTGTGCCTTCCATTTATAATAAATTCGCTCGGGCTAAAAACACTGGGGAGAACGATCGCGAGCGCCCGATCCGGCCCCAATTACGGAGCGGAAAAGCGCAGACAGAGTCGAGTGCGTCTACTGCGGATGTAGCTCAGCTGTACGAGTATCCAATTAGCGGGGCCCTTCACGGATGGGAAAAAGGGGTAGCCACGAAACTCGCAAGAGAGGGAGGGAGAGAGGGAGACAGGAAAGAGAGGCAGAGAAGTCGAAAAGAAAGGTAGCCGCGGGCGTCTTAACCCAGTCTTGCCTCGGGCGCAAAGACGCGCGGTTGACGCACGAGAGTCCGCCCTCTTCGCTCTCTCTTTCTCCCCGCGCGTAATTATCCTTGGCGACGAGCTTAAAAAGCGGGTGGATAAACCCGGAGGCCGGGAGTATTGATATTTCAAAGCGGCTAAAGCGACGGGAATAAAATATACACACGCGTGCTTGTCAATATTTGTCGCGATTCGACTGAGCTGAATGCGCGCCGTGCCTAACGCGGCGTCTGCAGGAGAACGCCGGCGGACGAGGAGCGGAGCTTTTTTCGCTAAAAGCGAGCTTCCGCCGTTGACTGCGGAGGCAGAGGCGAAAAAGCGGATATTATCCGCGGACGGGGTTGCTTTTTCTTTTTTTTTTTAGGGTGAAAGGAAGGCGTTTGACTTTTAATATGACGGGTTGTATTTATTAAAAGCTGCCTCGATCGATGGAAATTATTGCGGATATGCGAATTCGAGGATTTTCATAAACTGTATGTACCGGTGGGTTGATATATTCCTAAATTGGCAATTATGAAAATGGCGCTTGATACGGGGCTCTTTGAATTGTGCGTAAAGTGCTTATACAAATTTAATTGAACTCCCTTCGATAATCTATAAAATCGTTACTGGATCGAGTCTTTGTGTATAGAATTTCAATTTTTTTTAATAAAAGCGTTTGTAATACACTCGTGAGAAACTAATGAGAAACTGGAAAGCGCACCGCTTCTGTACTAATTATTTTAAAAATATTTTATATAAACCGTTTCATTAAAGTTTTTGCATCTTCATCAAACTATTAATTGCATTAAATTTTGCTTCCTCCTAGAGGAAGCTTTGTGATAGTATATACATTTTTTTTTTTTTTTTTTTTTTTGTGCACGTTTTATCGCAAATTTTCGATTTTCGAAAAATTTAATTTTACTTTTTTTTAATGATAGGATTGAGATATTTGAATC
>UCOL01005552.1:0-11356 GCA_900474335.1 Ormyrus nitidulus | reverse complement strand
GTGTATGGCACCCGAGCAGAGCGGACGACCCGTCGTGAACTCATGTACACCACTCCTAATAAATAGTTTAAGTAATATTTAAACACGAGTCAATTTCCTAACCGAACCACAAACATCACATGGCGCAGTCGGTAGGACGTCAGTTTTTTTTGTTTTGTCCTCGTGTCCATGTCTATCCTCGAATGTCATGGGCCAGGTTTTCTTGCAAATAGAAGCAAGTAAGTGAAACGTGCGAGTGCCGCAAGTGAGTGCAAAGGCAGAGCACGTGGTTCGCAAAAAACGAAAAACTAAAAAAATGCAAACGGATGGCTGGATCTATCAGGTTTATCCGAGACAAAGGACAGCTCAGAGTCGACAACAAGTGACGACACAGAAAGCAACTGTACGGACGCAGAAAACGAGGTACGAGTACAAGAAAATATAGAAACAATGGAAACCTCGATGAGAGCACCTTCGACACTTTCCTTTGAAGGAAATCTAAAAGAAAACTGGCAAAAGTGGAAAAGGAAATTTGAGTATTACCTCAAGGCGACAGACCTTGAATCAAAATCTGAAGAAAGAAGAATCGCAGTGTTACTACACGTAGCTGGTGAAGAAGCTATGGACAAATTCGAAACGTTCGGTCTACCAGAAGAGGACAAAAAGAAGCTAGTTAAAGTGTATGAAGCATTTGATAATTATTGCACGCCCAAAGTAAATGAAAGCATAGAAAGACATGTGTTTAACTTAAGGGCTCAAAAAAGTGGTGAAAGTTTCTCGAGTTTTCTAACGGACTTGAAGAAATTGAGTGCATCATGCAACTTTGGTGCATTAAAAGACAGTTTAATCAAAGATCGTATAATCAGTGGTACAGCTGATCAAGAGGTAAAAAATCGGTTACTAAGAGAAGAAGAATTAACGCTAGAAAAATGTGAA
This sequence comes from Ormyrus nitidulus, assembly GCA_900474335.1. Taxonomy (NCBI): domain Eukaryota; kingdom Metazoa; phylum Arthropoda; class Insecta; order Hymenoptera; family Ormyridae; genus Ormyrus; species Ormyrus nitidulus. The sequence goes on along the minus strand of UCOL01005552.1, from coordinate 10,441 downwards.
AAAATCTGCAGAACGGCAGAATTAGCGGACATACAAGTCAAAACATTAAATGATGAAGAAAATAAAATACAAGCGATAAAATCAAAAAATAAAAATCAAAACAAGGACTTCAAAGAAAAAGGAACTAACAAGGAGAAGCAACGGTCGCATGATTCCTGGAAGAGCGCGCGAGGCGGCGGCGCGCAAGTGGCGCGAGGCAGCGGCAGCTTCGCGAAAGAGCGACAAGGACAGCGACAAGGTGGCAGCAACTGTACGAGATGCGGCAGACAGCACGCGCCAAGACAGTGCCCAGCCTACGGGAAGACATGCAACATATGTAAAGGCATGAATCACTTTGCGAATGTGTGTCGGAAGCGTGATGTTAATGAAATAAAAGAAAATAGCGTAGATACTTTTCTAATCAATTCAATAAAAAAAAAGAACATACGTTTGAATGGCTAGAAACTATTAATGTAAACAATAAATATAAATTGCTTGTTAAGTTAGATTCAGGTGCACATTGTAATGTAATATCGTGCAATGAAGTTGAAAGAGTAAAGGATAAGGTTAGGTTAGATATACCAAAAGCCAGTCTTTCAAGCTATGGTGGTAGCAGTCTTCAAGTAATAGGTACTTGTAAATTAAAATGCAAATTTAATAATAGAGATGAAACAACTATTGAATTCGTGACAGTTAAAGGAGACAAAAACAGTCATCCTACAGTTATAGGTTTACCATCCTTACTTGAATTAAAATTGGTTAAACGTATAGAATCGATTGTTGAATTAAATGAAAAGCAAATTTTAAAAGATTATCGTGATGTTTTTGAAGGAATAGGTATAATTAAAGATTTTGAATATGACATAAAGTTAAAAGATGACGCTAAAGGCAGCATAGCAGCATGCAGAAAAGTACCAATTGCTTTGCTTGAACCATTAAAAGCTGAATTAAATAAAATGAAAAAATTAGGCATAATAGAGAAAGTAACTGAACCATCTGATTGGGTTAATCCACTTGTAATTACCCAGAAAAAAGATGGTAATATTAGGATATGCATAGATCCGACTGATCTTAATAAAAATGCAAGGCGACAACATCATGTTATTCCCACCTTTGATGAATTGTGTGCACAGATGCCTGATGCAAAAATTTTCAGTACTTTAGATGCGGACAGAGGATTCTGGCAAGTAAAATTATCTAAAAAAAGTTCAGAATATGTTACGTTTATTACACCTTTTGGTAGATTTAGGTTTAACGTCATGCCCTTTGGAATCTCTACCGCAACTGAGGTATTTCAGGAGTGCTTTGAACAAATTTTTGGAGATATTGAAGGCGTTAGAATATTAATTGATGACATTTTGGTATGGGGTGCCACAGTTCAAGAACATGATGTAAGACTAAAAAAAGTTTTAGACAGAGCCAGAAAAAAAAATATTAAATTCAATCTTAAAAAATGTCAGTTCAAAAGGCATGAAGTAAAATATATAGGACATATTTTTTCAGATAAAGGTATCAAAATAGACCCAGATAAGGTCAAAGCAATAAATGAAATGAAGCCTCCTGCAAATAAAGATGAATTGTCAACGTTTTTGGGAATGCTAGCATATGTGGGAAGGTTTGTACCCAATTTGTCTAGTGTAAATTCCATTTTAAGAGATCTCACAAAAAAAAATGTTGAATGGGTTTGGGATATGAATGCTCAAAAAGAATTTGACAATTTAAAAAAAGTATTAGTAAACTCTCCCACCCTAAAGTATTTTGATGTTACTAAACCAGTTGTATTAAGCGTAGATGCTTCACAAAATGGTCTTGGAGCAGTGCTGCTGCAAGACAACCTTCCAGTTGCATATGCTAGCAGGGCCTTAACGGAAACAGAAAAAAGATATGCGCAAATTGAAAAAGAAGCGTTAGCGATTGTATTTGCTTGTAACAAATTTCATCAATACATTTACGGCAAGAAGGTCTTAGTGGAAAGTGACCACAAACCTCTTGAAACTATTTTTAAGAAACAGTTTAATGAATGCCCAGCTCGTATCCAAAGAATGAAACTTTTTACACAGCGTTATGACATTGAAGTCAAATATAAACCGGGAAAAGAATTGCTGTTGGCAGATGCGTTATCTAGGAATTATCTTAGCACTAAAGAAAATAATTTACATGAAACAGAAATTGGACTACATACTCACACACTAATAAGGAATTTTCCCATTACATTAAAAAAAAAAGAAATATTTCAAACTGAAACTAAAAATGACAATGAATTGCAAATGTTAATTGAATTTATAAATTTTGGATGGCCTGATAATAAAAAATCAGTGCCTGATTGTATTAAGCCCTACTATGGAGCCGCTGATGAGCTCAACGTGATTGAAGGGTTAGTGTTCAAAGGCAATAAAATTGTAGTCCCTAAAACATTGAGAAAAGAAATGTTAGAAAAGTTGCACTATAATCATTTAGGGATTGAAAAATGTAAAATGAGAGCTAGAGAAATTTTATATTGGCCTTTTATGACTAAAGAAATTGAAGACATAGTAGAAAGTTGTCACGTGTGCAACAAATACAAAAAATCTAAAATTAAGGAACCGTTAATGCTAAGAGAAGTTCCGAATGGACCATGGCAAATGGTTGGTATGGATCTTTTTCATTATAAAGGATCAGAACACTTATTAATTATAGATTACTTTAGTAAGTTTGTTGAAGTTATTAAATTAAATTCTACAGATGCACATAGTGTCATAAATGTGTTAAAAAATATTTTTGCAAGATTCGGAATTCCACATGTAGTTTATTCAGATAATGGTCCTCAATTTAATAATTATTTAATAAAAGAATTTGCAAAAGAGTGGAATTTCAAGCATGAGACTTCTAGTCCATACTGGCCTCAATCCAATGGCATGGTTGAGCGCCACATTCAAACAATAAAAAGAATGTTAAAAAAAGTAGATGATGATGGAAAAGATCCAAACCTTGCGTTACTGGAATACAGAAATACTCCTATTGATGTAAATATTAGTTCTCCGAATGATATTATGTTTAATAGAAAAGTCAGAGGATTAATTCCCTTCAGAAATGTTAATAATAATAAAATAGATTATAAGGACATTAGGTACAAGCTTTTAAATAGACAAAATGAACAAAAAAAGTTTTTTGACAAAAAAGCGCAAGAAAGAAAAGAGGAGATAAGGATAAATGATAAAGTTTATGTAAAAAAAGATATGAATAAACCTTTACAACCAGGCAGAGTTGTAGCCCAAAATGATAGACCTAGATCGTTTAAAATCAAGCTAGAAAATGATAAGGTAATAGAAAGAAACACAAGGCACATCTACCCATATAGAGGTAATGATGATAGCTTTAATAACATACCTGTAAATAAAAGCGTTTACATAGATGATGATCTCAATGAAAAAGAAAAGGTTCTTGTACAAGATCCGCAATTAATAAAAAATAATGTAAGCGTGCGCAATCAAGAAAATAATGTAAATGCGAACAATAATGTACAAATTCCAAATGTATGCACGAGGTCAGGCAGGGTTACTAATGCTCCTGCCTATCTTAAAGACTCTGATTGTTCTTAAAAAAAAAAAATTGTAAAGAAAGGGGATGTCAGGTGGCACTACCTACTAAGCGCCACCGCGACTCTCTCGGTGCCCGCGCGCCTATCGGCATATCGTGTATGGCACCCGAGCAGAGCGGACGACCCGTCGTGAACTCATGTACACCACTCCTAATAAACAGTTTAAGTAATATTTAAACACGAGTCAATTTCCTAACCGAACCACAAACATCACACTAACTTTGGGACTTTTATTTTGAGGTCTTTCAAACAAAACTATCTACACTTTTCTGACCGGACAGTGTTCTGATTTCTGTCCTTATTTGCCCTTTATCGGTCAGTATAGCGTATGGTTACATACAAGTGATAAGAAATGTGAGGGACACAAATACATGCATTCACAGTAAATGAAGCAGCGGAAAACGCATTCGAGCTTGCAAGCGTTAGCTCCCAAATAAAAGGGAAGGAACCTTTCTAAGTAAGGACCTAGGCAAAATCCGAATATAATCACAGACTTTAATATTTACATTAAATCAAGATGCCCAATTTTGATTGTTACGTACGATTGTTTTATTTCGCAACATATCCCATTCTTCTGATTTTTAATTTAAGGTGTTTCTAACACAATAGCCTGCATTTTTCCGACTATCCGGAGTTCTGCTTTGAATCTTCAAGTGCCTTTTATTGTTACGTACAGGGTATAGACTCATATAAGTGAAAAAATGGTTAGAAAATAAGCATATGCAAGGGCAGTAAATTGAACAGGACGCAAAGCATAGCAGAATACCAGGGTAAGTCCGCTAGGCAAAATCTTTCTGGATTTCCAGATTTTAGACATTACTTATTGGCATATCGTTTTACTCCTGAGTATGTAGCTAGCTGTTGGATTTTTACTTTCTAACAAAACCATCTGCACTTTTCTGACCGTACAGTTCAGATCTCAGTCCTTAATTGCGCTTTGTCGTTCAGTATAGCGTACGGTTACACATAAGTGATAAAAAATGTGAGAAAAACAAATACATGCATTCACAATAAATGGAGCAACGGGCAACGCATGCAAGCTTGCAAGTTGTAATCCTTCCAAAAAAGAGAAGAACCTCCTAAATAAGGAACTAGATAAAATTTGAATAAATATTTCAAAAATGACGTGGTTAGCAAATTATTTAAAATATTATTTCAAAGCTATATATCCTAAGGCAGAGGTGAAGATTGTAAGCTGCAGCAAGTATTCCGGAAACAGGGGAAGAGGAGTTAAAATAATTGCTTCCGAATATTTAAGGAGAAATAGAAAGCTAAATTTCATCACAGGCTTACGTGCTCTTATTCACAACATATTCCTTATAACACGGAAGCTTCCAGGAACTCCCCCTCACACTATCCAATCCTTCTGTCAGCCGGATACCGCCGCCTCCGCGGGCGCGCTGTCGATTTAGGAACGGCGCGCAACTTGAGCAACCGGCATTGCCTGTGTAGAGGGTGTACCTACCAGGAGGTCACACACACTCCGTCTACGAGGAGAGTAAGCGGGTTCACAAGGGGCGAACTCGCATTTGTAACGGCTAGAGTGTGAGTGCATTGCAGTCACGCTTACACCTGATAACTTTTTTTGTTGTCGCGGAAAATTAACCGTTACAACTGGCGCCCAACGTGGGGAAGGCCGACGTAAAAAATTGCGAGAATTAAATAATTAATTGGCTCGGCGTCCACGCAAGCAGAAAGCCACACAAATAGATGCGTGAAAAGGCATAGACCTTTGTCTGTAAGTCGCGGCGAGCCACGCGCGTACCGATACATGGCAGGCGAGCGCGAAGTAAACAAGGCGCGCTTGTTTACATCAGCGGCGAAGCTCTCTACAGAGCACGTAAATTTTGTGCCATGAGTACGAGAGAGAAACGAATACGTTTCTCACTCGAGAAATATTATTTCGGAAATAATATTCCGAAATTTAATTTTAAAATTTTGAGAGTACACTAACTTAGTGAAAACCCTCGCACTCACGAAGAGTCAGCTGTGTGTGTGCGCGAAACCAGCAGAAGCTGCAGCTTATCACAGTTGCGCGAATATCGAATTGTTAATATATTCGCGCAACTAAAGTAGAAATATTAACGGATAATTTTCTATCTCTGGAAAAGAAAAAAACTGAACATTTTTCTTTAACTTCTGTTTTTCCGCAATCAAACTTTCTCATAGAAACATAAGTTTTTACGAGCACGAGATCGACACCGGCTCTGCTCGACCGATTAAGCAAAAATATTACCCGGTCTCGCAGAGAATCCAGGAAGAAATGCATTCCCAAGTGAAGGAAATGCTCGAGGCCAGGAAATCATCGAGCCATCTAACAGCGGCTGGTCAAGCCCCGTAGTGATGGTGAAAAAGGCTAACGAGACTTACAGGTTTTGCATCGACTTTCGAAGAGTCAACTCAGTGACCAAGCCCGATGCCTACCCGATGCCTAGGATGGATAGCATCCTATCCAAGCTGCAGAAGGCGAGATATATTTCGACGATTGGACCTTAGCAGCGCGTACCATCAAATTAAATTGGCCCCCGGGTCGCGCGCGGTCACCGCCTTCACCGTACCAGGCTTGGGACTATTTCATTTCAAAAGGATGCTCTACGGCCTCAGCCAAGCAGGAGCATCCTTTCAACGTCTCAATGATATGGTCATAGGGCCCGAGCTCGAGCCCTACGCCTTTTCTTACCTCGACGATATTATAATCGTCACTGAGACGTTCGAGGATCACGTGAGGTGGCTCGAGCACGTCTTAAACCGTATTAACTCGGCCGATCTCACGATTAATCGTGAGAAGAGTGTATTTTGCCGAGACGAAGTGAAATACCTCGGCGTGCTCGTAAACAAGGATGGGTTTCGCTCCGACCTAGAGAAGGTTCGGCTCATCCTTGAATATCCAGTCCCGAAAAATCTGAAGCAAGTACGACGCTTCATAGGGATGGCGTCGTGGTACCGCAGGTTTATGCCCGGCTTAGCCATGATCGCCGAGCCGATCATACGCCTTACGAAAAAGGACCGTAAGTTCGAGTGGCTTGAGGAACAGCAAGCGGTGCTCGAGACGATCAAGGCGCTGATCGCTACCGCCCCTGTCTTACAGCGGCCGTACTATGAAGCCACGTTTGTTGTGCAAACAGACGCAAGCGACACAGGGCTCGGAGCAGTTCTGTGGCAGATCATAGACGGGGAAGAGAGGGTCCTGGAGTTCGCCAGTCGAGTGCTTACTCAAGCTGAGCGGAACTACAGTGTCACAGAACGCGAGTGCCCGCCGTGATCTGGGCCGTGAAGAAATTCCGCCCTTATGTAGAAGGTTACAACTTCGAGGTTGTAACCGACCACAGTAGTCTTAGATGGCTGTGCAGTCTGCACAACCCGACGGGCCGTTTGGCCCAATAGGCACTCGAGCTACAAGGCCATACGTTTTCAATTGAGCACCGCAAGGGGGCGCTCAACTACGTAACCGACGCTTTGTCAAGGATGTACGAGGATCTAACCTCCCACGAGTTGGCCATTAGCTCGGTCGGCTGGGCTCACGTTACGAAGGACCCGTGGTACCTAGAGGTCTTTCACAATGTAACCACGAGCCCGCGCGATCACACGCGTTTCAATATTTTCGAAGGTCAGTTGTTCCGATACGCCCCGGATCGACAAACCGAAGAAACGCTAGGAGACGACGACGCCTGGAAGCTCGACGTCCCCCGAGATCAGCGAGAGGTTATACTCCGAGAGTGCCATGACGCGCCTACGGCGGGACACTTAGGGCGCGACAAAACGATCGCGCGCTTTCTGCAATACTATTATTGGCCTCGTCTCGACAAAGACGTCAGCCGATACGTGAAGAGCTGCGCCATTTGCCAGCAGTGCAAGGTCGAACAGCGCTTGCCGGCGAGATTTATGGGCAAACGGATAGTGACACCCCCGTGGGAGATGGTCGCCGGCGACGTCACCGGACCTTTCCCTCGTAGCCCGCGCGGATATGAGTACGCCCTGATTTTCGAAGACGTATTCACACGTTACATAGAGTGCATCCCTATCTGGAAAGCTAACGCCCCGTCGATCCTAAAGGCATTCAAGGAGCGCATCTTGCTCAGGTTCGGAACATCGGAAGTCTTCTTATCGGACAACGGCACCGAATTCAAAAATCAGCTGATCGACCGATACTTGGAGGGAGTGGGGATACACCATTCCACCACCCCTCCTTATCACCCGCAAGCCAACCCGGTGGAGCGGGTGAACCGAACAATCAAGACGATGATCCTGTCGTTCATCGAAGATAATCACCGCACTTGAGACGAAAAGTTGCCGGAAGTCGTGTTTGCCTATAACACGGCTAGACAGAGTTCGACCGGGAAAAGTCCGGCCTTTCTCAACGTCGAAAGGCAGCCAGTACCTCCCGGAACCCACAAGAGGAGGGAGGAACTGGACGCCACCCAAGAAGAGCCTAGGCTCGCACAAGAGCGGTGGGCTAGACGGATGGAGGAACTCCCGACCTTCCACGAGCAAGTGGCAGAGCGAGCGAGTATTGCGCAAGACGCCCAAGCCCTCCATTACGATAAAAAACGCCGAGAAGCTAAGTTCGAACCTTGTATGGAAGAGGAACAAGGTGCTCTCCTCTGCAACCCGAGGTATCACGGCGAAGTTCGCGCCAAGGTACGCCGGACCGTACCTTATCACGTCGATCCAGGGGTCCAACACTTTCGACTTACTAGACGGCAACGGAGACGCCGAAGGGCCCGTTCACGCCGAGCAACTCAAGCTCTATGTGGAAAGGGAGGGGCCCGAATCCAGCATCAAAGGAGGTGAGGATCCTCGACCACCGGAGCACGTCAAATGCGAAAGGGCGACGCACGTTCCGCCTGTAGCAAGCGACGGTCAATCGGCAAAAGACCGAGAGCGAGCGGAAGGGAGGAGGGCGCCCCCAAGCGAAAAGGCCGAGCGCCCTGCCGGTAGGCCGCGTGGCCGACCGCGAAAGTATCCGTGCGCGGTGCGATGCGAAGAAAGGCATGCGGAAGAACCCCCGAATCGCGATGCGGCAACGAAACGACCCCGCGGTCGCCCGAAGGGTAGCGCTCGCCCTGTCACAGACTCCTCTCACGCATACGCCCCGATAAAAACCCGGTCCGGTCGCCTCGGCGGCCTCCTAATTTTTACTAATCCAACTTTCTCTTTCCCGATTTAGATGGAAGAGCTGTCAGATGAAATGAGGCAGCTAGTGGTGAAGACAGTGAAGAGCGCCGTCGACGAGAGGGTGCACCAGTATGAGGTGCAGTTTCAAGAGGCCCTCCGCCGACAAGGCCCCCGCGCCCTAGAAATGGGCTTGGCCGTCTCGCCGCAGGTATGCTTCGGGAAGGGTCCGCTCTCTGAGGTCACCACCCGGCTGGAGTTCCCGGTGGTCATACACGCGCCACCGACTCTATGCAGGCCCAAGGTACCTATGATGGGGGAAAGCCTGCTGCCCGGGCCAGTACCTTCGACAGGCGCGGCTCAGGCGCCAACCGAGGAGGGCGAAAACCCGACAGAAGGAGAGGGTCACACGGTATTCGAAGACCGGGACACCCTCCCCCCTCATCAACTCTTGGAACAGAAGGAGGAAGAGGAGGAGGTCGACGCCTTAAACGACAACCTCCACCGAGCGATAACACCGCAACCGCCGCTCTTGAAGTAGGAAGCGGACGTTTCCGCCATGGAGGAGACACGGAGCCTCCACCGTCTCGCCACGAACTACGAGCAAGCAGCCTTCGAACGGCTTGACCGGTTTTGCAAGGAGGAGGGAGAGGCCCCTGCCGAGGCGCTCTCCCACTACCGGAAGCTGGTCGGCGACCGACGGGAAGACCTGGAGGTTCTGCGCCGGCATCAGGTCGCCTGCGCAGCCTCCCGCAGAGCGGCTGAGGAGCAGCGAGCACGCGCCCTCCTCCAAGCCAAGAGGGATGAGGCGGCGGTGGAAGAGGAATACCACCGCCTCATGCGAGCGGCTGATGCGTGCGAACAAGCGAAGCTCGCCGGAGTCCAGGCGGAATTTAGGGAGCTCCAGGCCGCCAAGCAGGAGTGATACCGTCAGGCCCGCATCCGCAACCCCCAGGAGCCGCGGTGTTTTGTATGCGACTGCCCTGGAGTAAACAACTCCAAAAAGTGCCCCAACGGGAGGGAGCACAGGGCCTGCCTACCGTAGGTCTTTCTCCAGCCTACCCAGATCCGGCTTCAGCGATTCCTATGTTGATCTTGCCGAAATAAAGACAGTGATTTAATAAGAGGATGCCTTGGGGGTTCATTATTCGTGACGCCCGATCTCCCTCCCATCCTTCCTGTCGTGAGCGCGAGACCATTGACAGAGCGTCGCACCATTGGTACCCCGCGTCTCGGGGAGTGGTGTGACGGAATCTACACTTTCGTGTATTTTGCGGAGTAGTTTCGACTTCGAGAGTCGAACGATTCCGCCGCGACTCGCGAGAGGGTAGCGCGGGCGCTGCGACTCTTCCAGCCGGGTAGCGCGCGCGAGAGCAGATAGATTAGAATCGCGAACCGGGTAGGACCGTTAATTCTCTGCGACTCGTATCGTTAACCCTAGGAGAAGGAGAAAAGCTGTCACCGTTGAAATCAATTCCGGAGAGTAGCTGCGAGGTCTACCTTAATGTCGCCGACTCCAAAACTAAAGTAAGTGGGCCCACTACCCGCGCGATAACTGTGCGTGCGTGTTTCCGGTAGCGAGTCCTCTCCGCCTGCCGTCGCGCGAGATTTTCGTGGGAGCATACACCCGCGAGTATATGCCCACGACCCGTAGTCTACGTAACTTCTTATTGTATACAAGGTGGAACATTTTAATCTATAATGGGAAATATCTTCAAATTTTGATTAAATATGAAAAAATGTTTCAGATAAAAGTTGAAGGGGGCAAAGGGG
>UCOL01005551.1:0-11361 GCA_900474335.1 Ormyrus nitidulus | reverse complement strand
ATCCCCATAAGCGTTTGTTTCCCCCCCCCCCCCCCCCCCCCTCCCACACCGGCCGCGACTTTTCATTCCCCTTTTACACGGCAGTTTCTCCGCCTCGTTAAAAACTTTTCCGAGCGCGAGAGACGGATTTTTCCGAATTTTTACGGCTGCGCCGGCGTACTTTCCCTCTTTTTTCCGATCGCAGGCGAGGAAGAGCAAGGGGGAGAGAGAGAGAGAGAGAGAGAAATCTCTCACTCGGCAGGTATAAGCAGCAGACGCTGCGCTCGCGATGCAGGAAATTTATTACGGCGGGTTAAAGCCGATAAAAAAGGGGGATTTTCGAGAGGATTACCCTCGCTCTCTTTCCGGCTAGACTTTCGCCGCGAGGGCTTCGACGTCGCGATGATGTAACAAGCTCTCTCTCGCTCAGGTCGTTGTCGCGGGGGAGAGGCATTTTTAATCGATGCCTGCCAACCGGCGACGGTATTAAACGCAAACAGACGCCCCTCCGCGTATTTTCTAGTCTGTTTGGCGGACCTTCTCGCGGCGCGCGCGCGCCTCTTTTTTCGGCCGACGCGGCAAATTGGATTCTAAAGGATTTATATTATAAATTATGGAGATCCGCGTCTAGGATGAAAATGCAATTATTTCCGATGGAATGAATATTTCATTTTGCAGCACACTGGATTACGAGAGGTAGAGATTCCTGAAAAATATAGAGCTCTCGAAATTAAAAAATTTCAATTCTAGTCTCTGCTATAGAAAATAATTTTAAATGTTTTTGCGCTCGCCGCGCAAAAATTACTTCGGAAAATTGAAATTTCCAGCCTGTCGAAAAATGTTCCTTCAATTATATATATATATACACGTTCGCATCAACTTTTTTCAATTACCATTTAATAAAAGGACGTCGCACCTGGCGCTTTTTACCCTCGCGTACGTAAGCAGCATTTCCACAAACTAATTTCGCGTTCCCGCAAATGCTCGGACGACATTCCCCGGCGATTAAGATCCAATCAATCATCGGCAAGGCTCCCGGCGCGTAATTATTCCCTCTCGCGACACACTTATTATGACAAACAATTTCAACGAGCCTCTCCGCAGAAACAAACTAATCAATGACTGCCGCGCGTCGATTCGAAAAAAAAAAAAAAAACGAACGCCAAGAGGAAGCCGCTCTCGAGAAACGGGTTTGAGAAATTGGTAGTTCTACGCAGCGGCGGCGGCGGCGGGAGGGAGACGGATTTCTCCGTCCCCTTCCAGCTCGCTCAGCGGAAAAGACGAAGATGCATTATTACGTCGCGCCTAACCTGAATCTTTAATAATCGGGCCGCGGTATATAGTCGTGGGATCGGCGGCGCGCCCCGTTTGAAATTGGAAATTCTCCAGTCACGCGGAGAGAGCAGCGCGACTCTTTTCTCCCCCTGCTCCTTTTTTCGCATCGACTTAATAAACAAGTGCGCGCACTTTATGCGCATTGCAGCTGGAGGAGGAGAGGAGATCCTCCTTTTTTCTTATTGAATTTTTCAGCCGATGCGCGCGCGCAGTGATGTCACGATTACCGCCTCGATTCGAAAGGGAAATTCCAGCGTGCGTTATTACGTGTGTTTACTGCATGCCTAAGCATTGTTCGCGGCGATGGCTCAAAGAGGCGTTTTGGAAGAAATTTTACATCCCGACGGTAATTCTCGGCAAATGGATATTGGGAAACACTTTGTTTAATGTAAATTGATTTTGAAATTACATGGAAGGCGGTATCGGTTTTAAAAGAGTGTTTTTTTTTCGAGGTAAATTTTCGGAAACTTATAACGTCTTAACATTCTTCGCGCACAGGATATTACATGCACGGGAATTTAATTTGCATAAAATTTTTCTCGTACCCGGTCCAACGCGAGAGAAGGTTTTTTGCCCCACTTTCAATTCGTTCTCTCTGCCGTGTATTATTTTAATTATATTCGTACTCGAAAATTCATATTCACGCGTGAACGCTTCATTTCTCTCCAAAGCGCAAGGAAAGTGATGTATATATACGTTCGCGATTGATAAAAGTAACGAGTGGAAGACTTAAAAATACGATATCGACTGAATATCATTTCTCCCCGTCGCGCTCGAATTTTATATTTCTCCCTGTGTCCATTGTGCTTTGCGAATCGAACGAGTCCACTGCAAAAGTCATTCTGGCTTTCCAAAGGAGGACGAATTATTAAAACGACGAGGTAAGAATACATCAACCGCCTTGAAGCCCCCGAACCAATTCATTAATAAGCCACAAGTTCCGTCCGCTTAAAAACTTCCTCCGCATCGCTATTCAGCGCGCGAAATCTTTACGGGGCTTTGTTTAAAATTTATATCGGCCAACAATAATCACCGCCGCGAAAGTTGGCCGAACTTTTCTCTCCTCGGCGGGGATTCCAGGGCTTCGATAATACACACAACAAAGTATACACACCGAAGCCCGCGCGCGCGTTTTATAAGCGCTTACCGCGCGCAAAAGTTGGGGGCAAAGCCGGATAATTCGCGGTGATTGACAGGCGACCGGCGGGCTAATGAAATTCAAGTTTTTGCGCCGCGCCGCGAAATCAGAGTGGCCGATAAATTATGCTCGGCGCGCGCGCGAAACAGACTTTTCCGAGGCGCGCGCTCTCACAATGGAGGAGGCGATGCAATTTTAATAAGTCACGCCGGAGCGAGAATCTCCCGGCGTTTTTTGCGCGGCGGCGCGACTGTGTACGGCTTTGTCGGCCACGGCGATTAAATTCAACGCGGGAGGTCTCTGAAAATACTCGGCGCTGAATCCCCGATAGAAAATAAAAACACGTACCCCCCCGGCCTAATGAATCCGCAGCTTATCGCCCGTGTTTACGTTAAAGTTTTTCGATCGCTTCCGAGAGCCGAGCATAGGGACAGGTCTCTAATAATAGTTAATTACGTTTTCATTAGATTATTGGTACGTAATAGAATCAATATTGGTTTAGTAATAACGCAGCGACGTGGCCACACGTCAATTGGAATGGGCATTCCGATATTATATAATTAAGCCGTCAGACGGAATTTTTGAAGCGGTGATTTGAATTTACGGTATGGGGGCTTATGATTGACGTAGGCCTCTCTCTCTCTCGCGCGCGCTATTTGTTGAAGCGACTTAATTCTAGAGAAGATTTCGCGTTTAGCGGCTATTTAATATATCGCGTTAAATTTGCGAATTAGGAATTGCCGTTAATTAACGGCATGAATTTCGATAATTTCCCGTCTGGTAAATAATTATTATTATAATATGCTTTTAATGAATACTCTATATTGCTCTCTATATTGAAATATTTAGTTTCAAACAAAATATTCTAACAAAAAACTGTAATACTTTGCAGTTGAATAAATTGAATGTTTTATTAAAATTTAGCAGCAATATTGAGTATAAATTTTATGTAATAATTAGTAATGTTCAAACTTGCGAACCGAAAAATGCAACTAAAAAGGGATGCGAACGAAATTCACCTGCTTCAGAAATAATTACGTGCTCATTAAAAATGTATTTTTTAATATAAACCAAAAAGCATGCAAAAACTCTTCGAATCAGCCTAATTGAATCCTCCCTCGCGTTACCCCCGTAAAAATCAAAGAACAGAGATTTACTTAATCCACGATGATACCCGGCCATCGTCGAGAGAAATTCAATCATCAAAAGTTTTTAAAAGCCGGCTCTCCCCGGAGTGGGCCAGAGAGCTTTTAAGCCGCTCGCGCCCGAACTCAATTAGATCGATGAAATTTCTTAAATGCGCTCTCCAGGCCCCCCCATTACCACGCAGATGTTGATTCGGAAAGTTTTTCGCCGGCCGCGTTTCTGGCTGCGGCGAGATGCCGGATCGACATTTTAATTGGAAAAATCGTAATTGCCACCAACCCACTCTCTCGTCGCCGAAGATACTTGTATACACATGATTCGACGTTTGGGCGGCTCGCTTATGGATTTTCCACCTCTCTCGACGCGCTCCAGTAAATGCGACGTTTTTTTCTTCGTTAACTATTCTTTTTTAGAGCGCTAATTGAGCGATCGAGCACAAACTTCTCGTTATTTTGAGAGGGTAAATATAGGTGTACGTATTCTTGCTAATGGATTAAATATCGAGGACGGAGAAGGCATATTTTAAAAATAATTTTTATACATACTAAAATATATTTAAAAGTGCACCCATCCGGGGAAGCCTCGAATTTCCTTCCCCGAAAATTATCAGACGTAATCTCGGAGAGAATTTTCGGTCTCCAAGTGGACGCACTTGGCCCTTAAAAGCGGACAAAAAGGATTACGCCCGACTCTCGAATGGACGGCCGGCAGCCAGGATATTAAAGTCCGGGCGCTCGTTAAAGAGCGAAACTCGCGATCAACGAGCCGCGGCCGCGGAAATGCGCTTAACGGGTAATTAACCGCGCTTTCCCGGAGCTTCGCGGCGTTTTTTACGCGGCTGGCTCGTGCGCTCGTTCGCCGCTTCCATGCACGCGGCAGTCTCGTCGCGTGTCGCCCCGCGCGGAGAAATTCTGGCGTTCTCGGGCCGCGAATCGGGCCTTTACCTCCGCGGACGCGGAATGACGCAATTACCTGCCGATTAGGCCGAGGCACAAGAGATTCTAATTGCGAATAATGTTTTTAGTTGGAACGGCTTAACGGCTTGATTACTTACTAACTTTTTTAGTCGATCTCGCGCATCATTTTCTTTTAACTTTTTTCGCTCAATTTTTAACGAGTAAAGTATATATTTTTGCAAACGTCACCGAAGCCACCTTAAGCAAAGATTTGTCAATTTTTATCTGTATGAGTGAATGCGAGAACAATAGCGGTTATATTCGGCTGAAAGCATCGATTTCCGAGTGAGTGACACACGTCGATCCCCCTTCAATATTTCATCGCTCTGACCTACAAAGTTCTACAGTCTTAAATATATTTATTTACTCAGGAAATAACAGTACAACTTTCATCCCAATTACCGGCCATAAAAGAAAATCATTATATCCGTATCTGCCACTAATTATCGCCTCGATAATAACCTTAATAACATTCTTGCCGATCGCCCCTGCATCCCGAAAAAGCCTTTCTCCTCTCAATCAAAGCCCTCGGAGTCGGGAATTAAAAATTAGTCTCTCATTCCGCGGCACGTGACGCCGGGGCTCGGAGGTCGAAAACGTGCCCGCACGTACATATACGTCTATATACGCGCGGAATAATTGAGGAGGGTCGCGAATTTAACGTCAAAATATGACGGGCGCGCGCCGCGCTTTTTTCCCTCCCCCCCTCCGGCAAACTCGTTTGGACGCGATTGAAACGTGACGCGGAAGCGGGAGGAGGGAGGAGGAGGTGGAGGAAACTCGCCTTTCGACGCCCCGCGAGGGATGACGGCCTTTTTTTTTTTCCCGATCGCGCCCCGATGTTTGCGCCCTGCGATATATAGAGCGATCTCCATGTGAATTATTTATGGGTTTATTGCAGCCGGCCGGTTTAATCGAATGTTTCGCCTGTTACGGCTGTCTGCGATGACTCGAAATTTTTTTCAAGGAGATAGTGTTTTTCGGTGTTTTTTTTTTCGTCGATTTTACGGAGAGGATTTTTATTTTGTCACGCCTGTAAAAGGTGGGTGTTCGATAGTTAAATTAACGAAAAGCGGGTCTTAATTAAAAGAGCATTCTCGCTTATACGCTCGCGTCAATAAGTTCGTATATATACATTGTCTTCATAAATAGCTTGTCGCAATGAATTTTCCATCGAGTGACATGTTAATTTCAAGACGCAAAAGCGCTCTTACGCAACGGTAAAAGTAATCTCATTAAACCTCCTAGTCATTTACTTCATTAACAAGCTTGAATTTACAAAGACCGACACGGGAATAACACGCATAACGAGCTGCGCTGAATATGTCGTTCCGCATCGATTCTATCTCCAATTAATTACGGCGAAAGTCCAATAAACCTGAAAGATTTGGCAAAGAGCGCAGAGAGCTCCACAAAAGACTCGCAGCTACGCAGCACGCAGGCATTTACATGGCAAAGCGGTTCCCTCTCGCAATATAGCAGAGAGCCCAGGTAGGCAGGCGCGATAATCTCGAAATGAAAAGCCCTCGGCTTGGGTGATAAACGAAATCAGAGCGGCGGCGGTGGCGGTGGCGAAAGAAGAGCGAAAAGCGTCAAAGGAAAAAGAGGAGGCACAGGCAGCCCAAATCGCTCGATTTGGGTACTTTCATTGCGGCTGCTTGCGCCGGCGCACAAAGCGCTCGTCCGCCCCCGCCATTAATTATCGGCGTGTCAATTAATTAAATGGCACGAACGTTCGCTCTCTCCCCCTCTCTCTCCCTCTCGCTCCGGCGGCGGCATCCTGCGGTACGGCGTCTATTTTCATCCACCTATGCCGCCGCCGCCGCCACCGCTTTTGTTTGAATCGCTGCCGCTGCCGAGTCTATCCCGCTCGCGCTCTCTCGCTATTATGTATACCCCGGGCGGGCACTGTATAATTTCCCTGTCCTCGTCAGGTTTCGCCATTTGTACTCGCCTTTATATAACCCCCGAGCTCCGAAGCATTCTCCGAGCCGGCTCGCCGCGCCAATGCAGAATGGAGTCTGACGCGGGGAGTACACGCGAGAGAGAGCAAGTGCTTTCAAAAAGCGCCCGCTGTATTTGTCGAAGCGAGCTCGCGGCCCGATATATCGAGTTATGAGCCCTGGAACTAACCAAAGATATACCGGCGGCCTTATGTGCTTAGCGATCAATTCTTTGGGCGGTTTTCGCCTAAAACGGCCACTCTTCTTTATCAGTGCAAATAGCGGAGGCTAAAAGCTTCGCTCGCGGTGCAGGCAACGTGGAAATGCAATCAAACTTTTATTCGCGCGTTTTCGAGCGTTCCGCATAAATAGGTTATAAAGTTTTGCGCGAGCTGGAAAAACAATTTTTTTGTTTTTTAAATATTATTGAACCGTTTAAGCCGATAAAAGTTTTATTACACAAAGCTGGTAATTCGATATTTGCGAAACAATATAACGCCGAAAAAAAATGTATTTCAACGGCCAGATGACGCTTTTATTTTTTGGCTAAAAACATTCGAGTGGAATACTCGACATCAAAAAGTCGAGTGTGAAGCTTCAAAGGCACAGCAGGTGGGACTAATCTGCATTGATAAAGGGAATTAAAAGGTAAAGCGGCGATAAAGGAATGTGCTTCGAACGCGAATCGGAATGACCCTAGCCGAGCCTACTTGTGCACATCAAAGGGACTGCACGCCAAAGCTGTACCGAATGAGGAATATCGAAACGGTAGTAATGGCGATTACCGAAAAGTGAGCGTAAGGGGT
The DNA here is from genome assembly GCA_900474335.1 of Ormyrus nitidulus. Classification (NCBI taxonomy): domain Eukaryota; kingdom Metazoa; phylum Arthropoda; class Insecta; order Hymenoptera; family Ormyridae; genus Ormyrus; species Ormyrus nitidulus. The sequence goes on along the minus strand of UCOL01005551.1, from coordinate 4,058 downwards.
ACTCCTGCATAATGCACGCGACTCTCCTGCCAGGCACTGGATTGAAATTAAATTTCATTTTGTCGATTTATTACCCGCGCTAAAAAAATTTGTAAAAAACGCCCGGATACCTTCGAATTTTATATAGAAACGCAGTAAACAACAGCAAGAGAAACTATTCGTCCAAGAATGAAATAGCGAGGCAGCGAATTAGACGCCCGCACGTCGACACCCCGCGGCTCTTTGATTCACCGACTCCGACAATCCACATGTGTGCACACGAGTCGTGCGTGCGCCATTCCGACCTCAAGCGACGCCCGCACCTGCAGGATTATTGCGTTACCTCGAGCCAACCGGAAAGTTTGACTCTCGAGAATTCGGCGAAAACAATTGCGCCCAGCCCCCCGAATCAAGGGCTTAGTCGGCGATTAATTATAACGGATCCGCCAAGGCCGGGGTTTTTCTCGATCGATCCGCCGCCGACTTAATAATAAACAAACAAGGGCGGAAGCGTTTAGCGGTGGTTTACGCCTTTTCGCCCCGTCTATATCAATCCAATTACGGCGGAACAATGAGGCCAAGATTCCGGCCGCAGGGGGCGGGGGGTGGTGATCTTATTTGTCCTACAAAATTACCGCGGGCCGGAAGGAGCAAACGGATTTTTTTTCTCTCGCGGCGGCGGCTGCGCCCCTTTCAATTAGCATTTTTCCAATTAAAGGAGGGCATTCAGCGCCGAAATCGGCTTCGAGGATCCCTTCTCTCGAGTGGCTCTTGCGACTTAAAACTATTTAGCCCTCCGGAGTTGTTGTCATTCAAATCCGACAAACTTTGATGAATGGAGCTTCGGGAGAGAGAGAGAGAGAGAGAGAGAGAGGACTAAAGCGATTTTTTCGCTCCCGCTCGCTTTTGTTCATCCGCCGGGAAAGGCAGTCTCGCTTTCTCTCTCTCTCTCGGCGCTTCGCTTTATCGAGTGGATGACTCTGAAAGCTCGGCTCCCCTTTTTGCCCAGCCAGCGACGAGCGGGAAATCATTTTCGTGAATGCCGAGTGCCTTAATAGGACGCACTTTGAACGGATTTTGAGTTTTTAAAGACATGCCAGTCGAGCTGCTCCGCAATTATTTGTGGAAAATCCGTCGGGCGTACCTAATCGTGATTGCGTATTAACGGGGGAATGCTGTCTAGTAATATGAAAGTTAAACCTCGAATCTTCTTCGAAAAACAGCGTACAGCGTTTCAATGGTGGTAGAGAGTTTTATAAACTTTTATTACGTTTTATTTCCACGAAAAAGTTGAAAACTCTAATTGATCGAACGAAGCAAAAAATTAATCAATTAGTTAAAAACACAAATAATCAGAGTTTGAAAAAAAAAATCTCTGACGATTATTTTGTATTTAAATTTGAAAATAATGAAATTTTTATTTCCACGCCGAAACTCTCTCTGTTGGAATAAAACAAGAGAGAAAAAAATCACAATAGCGCATAAAGTTTTGTACAGAAAAAATAAAATTTTCTCGCACATATGCGCCAAATTAAAACAGCTTTTTAAGGCTTTTGAATATACAATATAGACCAGGAGTGAATTACGGCAACCTCTTTACAGGCTTCACCTGAAAAGCAACGTAATCGACCCAAATATTCCGCGGGCAAGGCAAAGGTAAATATTTAAATTGAATGAAAAAAAAAAAGAAGCAAACTAAAAGTCCCGAGCGGAAAATTGTTAGTATATTACAGTAATAACCGAGCAATCTCGATGCAATTTTTACAGCCTCATTAATGCCCTCCTCCTTAAACATTCACGAACGGACTAACGAGAAAAAACAACTCGACCAGCAGCGGCGGCGGCTGCGGCGGCAGCGCTGCTAGTTAATAACTAAATTTGCCCCGCTTTGCCAGGCGGAGGCTAGATGAAAACGTAATTCTCGGGGCTTAACGAATCGCTGAAAATCCGCAAATAAATAATGAGCGCAGGCGTGCGTGCGCCGCTAATAAAGAAACACGAGATAACCCGAGATAAATAAATCCGTCCCGGGTAGGGAGAGGAAGGAGCTTTTGCCTTGCGTGCGTCGATCGCGCCGGAAATAAATCTTGAAATTGCGCCTTCCTTGGCACATTTAAATCTAGCGGGAGAGAGAGGGAGAGAGAGAGAGAGAGAGGCTTTCGCGCCGAGTGAAGGGGCGATAGCTTCGAAAGTTACACGCGCGAAAGGCCAGAGTAATGATCGGTGATTATTCCCAACGAGGTTAATGAGTTTTATTGAATTAATATGCAGATGCCGCCGCGGAATTACGGTCTTGAGCTTTGCACTCGAAATTATACAACTCAATTTTTTTTCGACCGCCTGATTATCATTCAATGCGCGCCGCCGACGAAATTACGGTACCAGTCACTTGGTATATATAGGTTTTGGGAAAGTGAGAGATATTGCGCGCCTTTTTTCGGGCTCGGAAGAAAATTGTTTAAAAAGCGGCAGTGCAAAACCCCCTATACGCATCCAACCAAATATTTGTCGAAACAACAGCGGAATATCGGGGCGACCTCACGGCTTTTAACAGGATTCCTCGCTGTTTTTGTTCCCCGAAAAGTTGGCGCAAACATTTAAAAAAAAAATCGAGCGATCCTTCATACATTTAATTAGAGCGTACCCTCGCAAATTAGTAAGAGCTAATTGAATAAGCGAGGACTGTATAAGCTTTTCTTTATCTTCGAGCAGCAGCCTCGACGGCGGCGGCGGCGGCGGCGAAGTTTTCTCACGTCGCTTTTGTGCGCGCGTGCGACTACTTCGCACCTGTCAAAAGCAAGCAGCTTCGAATTAGCGCGCAAACAATGTCGGCCCGGCGAGAATTGCACTTAAAGGCGAGCGATTAAAATAACAATCAAGAGACGCGGCGGAGGCTGCTGCTAAGCCGGCAGTGTTCTCTTATTTTTAACGTTACGCGATTCGGAGATCCTCAGATGCTGTTCTTTTTTTTTGCAATTGGCCGATTTTAGATTAGATTGTAAGACAATTGAAGGTTGGGAAGCATTTTGCTGATTCTTTGATAATTTCAATTTTATTGCTAATAGTAGATTTTCCGGCGGGTGTAAAAATGTTTGCAGAATTGAAATAAACAGCGCGTAAATAGTATCTATATGTAAAATACTCTCGAAACTTTTATCACGTCTTATCTGATTGAACATTTTCGAGACTGACTAAAAAACATATTTACATATAAATTCTGGTTTATTTGCATAATAAAATTAAGGGCTTAAAATTCTCCAATAAAAGTTTATACACGGAACCGTAGAAAAACTATAATCCAAGTCGCTAATTAAGGAACTCTATATGCAAAAGAATCGAAAGCCGGGGAAATTGTCAGCGCCGAAACTCTCTCGCGAACAAAGAAAAGGCAGAAAAGCAGGCAGACGGGAAGAAAAGAAAAGGAAAAGTCGGCGACGGACGATGATGAGAAGCAGAAGCGGGTAGGGAATCGAAGAGACTTTACAGCGCGCGCGCCTATATCTCGCCGGGGCAATATTTCCAGGGCTCTAATATAATATCGAGACTCTAATTGGCCACGGCCCGGCCGTAATCCTTATTTATGGAAGCCTAGAAGCTCGCGGACCTTACCCTGAAAGAGCCCATCGATATGATTTTCCTCCTCCATTCTTCGGCGGGCTCTCCATTTAGCCGCGAGGGGGACAGTATCGATTTACCGCCTGCCTGCCTGCCTTTCGACCTCCTTAGCGGCGGGCTCCCTTTTTTTTTTCTTCACTGGCGGCGATAATTTCGTCGCATTGCTAAAGGCCGGTAGCTCCGCTTGTCATTTCGCCGAAGCAGTAAAGATTAATGATGCTCGCGGGCCGCGGCCGCGCGGAAAAGCGCCGGCGAAAAGCTAAAGGACGGACTTTCGAATCGCGACTTTTACGCGCCGGGTAATTAATGGTAATAAAGGGGGCCTTTTTTTGCCGGATTAATACGCTTTTTTTGTCGGGCTAAGCGGAGCGGTCGGTTACGCAAAAAATATCGGCTTTTACGTCGATGACAAAATGTGCATCGGGAAAAAAAGGCCGGGGGGGGGGGGGGCGGATTGTTTGTTG
>UCOL01005550.1:0-11366 GCA_900474335.1 Ormyrus nitidulus | reverse complement strand
CTTCTCAAGTCCTCCTCTTATCGTCTACGGGACGACGCCTCGTAATCAGACCTCTTAAACGCGTCATCCCGTGACAACTAGAATCGATAATCTTTTGTAAAATTAAAAATATATCATCTGATTATGGAAGTTTCCCAAAGACTCCGAGGGAGTTGTAAAAGAGAAGTTTTTATCTCATTGGAAACACGTCAAAGTTACTCACGTATTCGGCATCAATTATAAATAAATTTCTTAATCTTATTCCCCGGGACAATTCATAAGCATTGTGAAGTCAAAGTGATACTTTTTTAAGCGTCTCAAACGATATTTTATGTACGTGTCCATGAGTATAAACGATTCGGACTTTTAAATAAAATGTAATTACTTTATCCAAGGTTCTCATGCAGTTTCCTAAAAAGAAAAATATATCATTAATGTGCAAATTTGCACAGTTGACTTTTATGAACTACTATTTTATAGACAAAAGTGGAATAGAGCATAGCGCGAATTATGCCCTCAAAATGATATCCACTTTCGTTCGGATAGTCAACAGTACACATGACATGAAGCCCAAATTGCAAAGTATTAAGCCTCTCTCTGACAGTAGACACTTAAATTAGGTTACTTCCGCAACATGAAAGCTCGAAATCTTGCAACCTCCCCTCCAGCTAATGGGGTTGAACGTAACGCCGATTGTAGTCCCCTTTCGTGCCCTGCCTTCGATCCCATCGCCCATAGATCATGACTCTAAAAACTTCTGATTGTGAGAAAGGTTCTCCCCGCGACTTCGATATTTCCGCTCGATGCAGACGGGTAATTTATGTGATTTTATGGACTGTAATTGATGAAAATAGTAAATAGAACTACTGAAGAGGCGTATCCTAGTATTTGAAATGTTAAGCAGTTTTTAGCCAATTCTTAGCTTGTTTTGTAGTTGAAAATGAGAAATTGCTATTATTTTTAGTCATCATGAATATTTCAGTGTAATGATATTTAATCTTTTAAAATGATTTTCCATTTGTTTTTATTTAATTTAGACATCAATTCTAGCTAAAAAGCGCTCCATCTAAAATACACTTTAACCAGCCCAACTGGTTAATTTTCTACCATGGTATTCGTTATCTATTTTCAACGATAAAGTGTAGACAATCATTATCCTTGGTGTAATCCGAATGCAAAATTAATGCTTGATAATTAATTTTTTCAATTGTCGTAAAATATTCTCGGCTATAAAATTGTATTTTATTATCGTATTATGTCTAAATAGTTATAATAGGCTTTAATGATATGTAAAATTTGTCCAAAGTTTTTTTTGATTTTAAAGTAATTACTTATAATTATTTGATTTAATTAAGTTTTCGGCATACGCACATACATGAAAAGGAAAGAATTTTTATTTAATTTATATAAATTGAAGAATTTTCATAAAGAATTCCCAACTTTTTTTATTAAAAATTTCTTGTAAAATATTTAAAAGTAATAATCCTAGACATATGGGCCAATAAACTTTAATATTTCGTTGTCCCAGAGTATTGATTTTAGAATAAAGGAATATAAGTCAAATCGTCGAAAAATGTAAATTTCATTGCGCTCGGAAAGATAAGCGCGGGAGACGCGCATTAAGCAGGGGCTTTATACACACAGAGAGAATGCAAATTGAAGATATTACGTGAGAACTGACAATTTTTCCGTCGAAGCTACGATGTTCGGTTGGTTAAGCGTCGCCGAGAAATACGATGCGCAGCTTTTGACGGCCATTAAGAAGTATAATACTCGGATGAAATTTTCGAGGCCCTTTGTATCGTCATCGTGACGGAAAATTGCAAATTAAAAATCGATAAATTGAACGTCAGGAGTGATTTTTCGTGGATTGACGTTCTTTCGTTCAGTATTCAACAAATTTCCTGGATCAGTCGCTTTTTTAAGTGCAATCTTTTCGTTCTATATTTTCATAGAGAGACACACGTATTTTCCAAAAAATTGAATTTGGTTAACGTCTACTTGGCTGCTGTAAAAATATTTAGAAGATAACGTGTAAACGATTCACTTACCAAAAAATCATAATCAAAGAAAAATACAATATTCTAGATTTGCCTAGATGAAAGTAAGATTAAAATTCTTTTCAATCAAATAAAAGCACATCTTGGCTTAAAAAATAAACTAAAATATTTGAATATTTATAACTGAATAATAAAATTTACCATCAGCATTCATAATTTAAAAAATAAATGAACCTTTACGTTAAATAGAAAGCACAAATTTACATAAGAATTCTAAATCCAAACTTTGCCGCCAGCCTAGAATTCCCAAAAGCTCTCGAACAAAGCGAAACAGTGGAAAGAAAAAGAGCCGTCCGCATTTTAAGCACTCTATTAACAATACCCCGGGGGAGTAAAATGACACGACGCGATTCGAAGAACGGCAGGAAAATAGGCGCGCGCACCCCATCACGAATTTTATGCTTTCATGAAAATTCGAGTCGAGGCGGATTCTTTCGGTCCTCTCGGTTTATTAAAGCCTCCTTGCCGGAAAATCGAAAAGAGGAGAATTCGGATTGGTTTACGGGTGCAGTTTAAGGGAAGTTTGATGCTATCGAGTGTTAAGAGTTCAATTTTTAAAGCCTGAGAGTACAAAAAATGTACTGTCGATAATTTACACTTTTTGTTTGAGGTGTTTTTGTACGATATACAGATTTTTTTACCTTGTTTCATTAATACTTATAAAAGTTCTTGTATAACTTTTATTGTAAGAATAATCTTTTATTATAGTAAGAAAAGATATTAATATACTCATAATTAAACAATTCTTATTTTTTAACATTCACTTTATTCCTAACATCAAAGGAAGAAACATACAAAAATATATAACTCACAATAAAACATTCATTGATATTGCGCAGCCTGGCCACAGTTAAATCAGCGGAATTCTCGTGACGGAGGCAGTTATACGGCTTAAGAGAATCAATTCGGCTGTCAGTAGCTTTCGTTGGCTCTTTTCCTACTTCAATGTAAAGTACGGACCGTAAGCCCCGGGCAGACGTCAGACTTAACGAGAATACGGGACGACTAATGTCAATAAATTTCGTTAATTTAGCATGCGTACATTTTATTTTCCGGGCGATGAAGCGAGTCATGTGCTCCAACGATGTCTGGTGTGAACAAATGAATGACAACTAAAATTCGAGATGAAACGGAAGCAAGATTACGTGTAATTTAATTGATAAAAGATGAATGCGAACTTGTGCTTTCTGCAGTAATAAGCTGTAGATCAAGTGTGCTAAATGATCATTTACCTTCACGGACAAGGAAGTATTCGGTAATTAAGCACTTTTACTAATAGGCTGCGTTATTTATTTCAGTGAATAATTACGAATTACAGAAAGAGTATGAAATGCAAAGATTAGAATATATTTTAAATATCTTCATTCAGATTGGTAAAAATCAGACGCCTGATTTTTACGATTATCAGAATATTCTAAATAAAAAAAAAGCAATTTCGTCCCCCAAAATAAAACTCCTTTATAGAAGAATCACCGAACATAAATATTTGTACGGGGGTTTGAAATCATTCAAGCACAAGACATACAACCAGGGGTGCAGTGTTTATCTCCCAAATTCATCACCAAAGGACTTAAATCCTACAGAAGATAAAAGCCCAAAACTAGAAGTACCTCCCGAAACTTGAGAAACTGACAAAAATTCCCATAACTTCTGTGCCGAAAGCACTAAAGGAAAATTAATCGCTCCGACAGCCTCTCACACTATCCGCGCAATGAAGAAGAGCCGAGAGTGGAAAATGCAAACGCGCACCGGCATCGATGCGGATTCTGCGGAGGATCGAAACACGACTCTTTTACAAGAACGCGCTGCTAAACAGTCGCCGATATTCTGCCAGGTGGAAAAAAGCTCGCCGTTTGACACTGGAGGCTGGATAAAAATTAGAAATTGAAACTGTAATTTTAGTAACTCCCGAATTATTGGCGGAAAAGAGAGAAATTCTTTTAGCTTTTTTTCGATGCTGCGTGAGATGTGCATTATAAGCATTAGCTAATTTTATCTGAAGAATTTAAAAGTGATAAGTGTGCGTATTTTTTAATAGTGATGCTTATTAGTAAAATTCTAAATAATTGAGATATTTCACAAATCAATTAATAAAGAATATTTCAGTCATCAAAAAAAATTATGTTTTCATCAATGCTTTAATCCTTATATTTTATACAAATAAAATAACCTCAAAATGAAAACTACATATAAAAACATTCCATCAGAAGTAATAAAGAACTTTTAATTATGATACTTAATATGGGCAAGGATTGATTGCCTATTGATATTTTATTTGGAGCAAATTATCCAATGTAACATACATATTTCTTGAACTATTGAAAAATATTTATGTACGTCGATTAATTAAACTAATTAAGAAAGAAAACAGCAATTTAAAATTTCGTAAAACAAAGTTCAGCGGTGCTAAAGTGACATAAATCCATTTTTATTACATAAATGGGTTTTTAATTTAATTTTCTCTCCTTCCAGCAAGTTTCAACTCTTCCTGCAACATCGACACGACCGGGACGCGAATTTCAACTTTCAACAATGAACTTGAGAATATTTGACGCGCCGTGAAATGATTTTTACTGCTTTTTGCTTTGCAACTAAGTAGTTCTAATTGCATAAGAACTTGGTTATTCGAACAAAGTAATTAGGCTAGCTGCGTTGCGGTCATTATCAGGCAATCATTCTTGATTTTTGGCTATCTTCAATTACTTATATTTTTAATTGTGATTGTTATATTTAAAAATACATTTATACATTTACATTTATAATTGGTTATCTTATTAATTTAATGAAAAAATTTGATTTCAATAAAAATACTTATATTAAATAAAAGTTTATATGGAAAAAAAAAGAAAAAAATTCAGTATTAAAAATACATGCACACACTGCATCACAATTTCCAATTAGGTGATTGTTTATTTTTTGAAATATAAAATAAAATTTTGTGTACAAAAGTTTCAATTCCATTCCGTCTTTCAACAGCTTTACCGTTTCAATCACCGAAAGCTAATGTTGATTGATCGTAACACAAACTACGGCTAAAAATTCTCCCAGACATCCAGCATTCGATAAATTCATTCGAGCCAATACGACCGGCGAAGCATAGAGCCCAATTGAGAGCAGCGAAACTGCGCGCACCAACGTCAACGAAGTTACCAAAAAGCAGCAGCTCACTCAGCCGGCGGCCCACAAAATTTATTATCCCCGAAAGCAAAGAAAAAAGAAGAAAGAATCGCGTACAGCGTAAATCCAGGCGTTATTCGTCGAATTGCAGCGGCCGTACTCTCCGTCGCAGTTGCGCGGAGGCCGCGTTTAGGCCAATTGAGCTCGACCTCAGCTGGAGCCGCGCGCCAATTACGTTTTTGCGGCGCAATGCAATCGGCGACGAATTACCCGACCCTGACCTTCGCCTCGGCTGACATTTTTACCCTCCCTTCCGCCTAGTTTTCGACTAATAGCTAATGGGGATATGACTGCGGGTTTAAAAGCGCTTGCTTTCAGTGGAAATACGTCGGCAATTTAGCGGATTGGGAGTGAGAAACGGAGCTTAGCGAGAAGCGGAGTGAGAAGCGGAGATAAAAGCTATACTTTTCAACTAGCATCTTTTTCATTCGAATCAAATGCGAATGGAGTATGAGTTTTAATGATGATTAAAATTGTAAATTAGCTTCGGTAATTGTTTTATTTAGTTTCATTAATAAAATTAAAAATCAATCCACACGCGAAAGTATCATTTTACGTAAAAAATGCATGGATAGATTTTAGGAATGACTTATTTACTTGAAACAGTTTGAGCGACGTACGTTAAAAATGTAGACTAAGAGCTTGCGATAGCTTTGTCGCTCCTCGCTTTTTATTTTTCAAATCCCACGACAGCTTCAGCCACTGCTCTTTCCCTGCAAAGTTTTTCCCATCGGCGCGTCAGAAGCCATTCCTCTTGATTCCTGAAGAATCGCTTCCATATATTGCCCTCCGAAACTTTCAGCCCATCCCGGATTCTCTCCGACAATAATTCCTCGCATCCTTTTTATGAAAGGAGGTGCAGAAAAAGCTGAAATTTTCACTCGCGGCAGCAAAGCTCGTAAGCTCGTTGCTCGGCAACTTGCTAAGTCGGCTTCTTCGCTTTGCTCGCTCGCAGGGCGCGTTTAAACAGTGCTTGCCTCTCGCCGAGAATGCCTCGAGGGTAACGAGGGGAGCGAGCAAAAAGGCTGGCTGGGGAGAGCTACGAATCCAAAAAGCTGCTTTAACTTTTTTATTATGTATCTCCATCGCAAGAAAACTGAGCCGAGGCTGCCGTCTCCGGTTTTTTTTTTAATTAAGAATCCAAATGGAAAATTGAAAAAGAGATTCGCCGGCCAGAGGAGCTTTGTTTTTTAAGTAGGTGCGAAGGATGAACTTGCTGCGCGCGTCTGTTGGGGATTAAGAGTTTTTTAGTCTGGTTTATTTATAGTTTTGGAGTAAAATACTTAATTATGAAAAAAAAGTATTAAAAACAAAAACTTACGATTGTTATCTCAAAACGAATAACTAAATTGAGAAATTGAAAGCAACAAATAAGCGCGCAAAAATCGCAAATAATTTTATTGTCCGTGTTTAGATTTCGGCCGACATTTACTTGAAATATTATCTAAACAATTTATTGAAAGTCATAAATATTAATTTCAGCCGCGAGAAAGCTCCGCCAGTAAATATTCATCAAATCAATTGAAATCCCCTCATCTTTTGAACAATACCCGTCTGAAGAGCTCTCCGCCAATTTTCCTCAATCAGCAGCCTTACTTAGATCAGCGCTCCAAATTACAAAGCAAATATCCGGCAAAAAAATTAAGACCCCGTGGAAGCGGCTGCGGCAAATGAAGCAGCCGCAAATAAGCCGTTAAAATAAATCAATAAATGAATCAATTAAAAATCAATTAATCATGGTCAGCGCATTCCGGCGCTTCTCACTTATTCTTCTCTCCTTTTGTCCGATCGAACGGGACAAGAACGGCTAATCAATTCGTATAATTGGGGGAGCTTTCACGAAAGGCAACGTCGTATAGATTCTTTTCTTTTTCGAGCGAGCGGAGCCGAGCTTTTCGAAACTCGTCGAATACGCCCACAGATCAATTTCGTCCGAACGGAGAGACTAATTTGTTCCAACTCGTGAGGAGTGAGGACTGCCGGGCTTGAAATGAAGCGTCAAGGAGACAGAGACTCTATCGACTGCTTATAAACTTTGGCTACTTTTCACCTGAGTTACTTAATGACTACTCCGGTTTAATTACAAGTCTGCGATTGTTTATTCGTTTGAAAATGAAGACAACATATAATTCTAAACCCAAATAGTGCACGTTATTGCTTAGATATTAAATTCGTCCTCCAAACATCATTCATTAGACGATGCTGAAATGATTATTTTTAGTATCCCGCTCAGCGAGACAATTTCATTAACCTATTATTAGCCGAATTATGCACAACGAAAATGATTAAAACCAAAATAAATGAGCTCATCCATTTGAATAGCGGCGAATCAGCGTAATTAATGACTCGCTAAACGTAGCTATATAGAAAAAGAAAATGAACGAGGCTAGCGAGCCGTTGAAACAGAGCGGCTGTCGAAAAAATCGCGCACCGGAAAAAAGCCGATTTCCGGCGGAATGAAAATAGTTTACGTTGGCTCGATTCCAAGAGGCGACGGCACTCATACGGCCACTCGACTTTTCAGCGGCTAAGCGGAGAAAAGCTCCACAGCTTCATCACAAAAGTCGCGGATGACGAGCTGTACAACCGAGTGTCATAACTAAAAAGATGCACTCGCGGCCATTTCGTTAATTCACTTCGGTGTTGACTTGTGTCTTTTTCAAAGTGATCAGGAAGGCATAAATTAGAGTAGCTGCATTTCATTTTAAAAGCTTCTTTCTTTAAAATGTCGAGTTTTTCAAAATAAGAACTGGTATTATTGTTAAGCTCTTTTGGAAAAAGCTATATTGCAAAAAATAACTATTTAAGAGTTAGCTTTTCTTTTATTCTAGGTAACATTGCAAGATCTCTATAATAACAATATTAAAAAAGTATTACGTACGTATTGTCTCTTCTCGATATTTTATTTTTCGCGGCATTTTAAACAAAATTTATAAATTCTTTGTTCTTGAATGGAAAACAGTAAACAATTTAAATTTTATGTATATTTTATGTTCTCGTACAGTCAGTACAGAAACTTAATTTCATTTGCTTCGTTTGAGATACCAACACGTTAAAAAAACTTCTGAATGTCAGAGTAACAATACTGTAAAACAGTTATGTAGACCAATTTGGAAATTCATGCAGATAAAACTTTACGGGACTGCGCTTTTCGCTTTAGGCATGCTAAATAAACTGTCGTTTAAAAAACAAAAAATAAATCGACATGGAAAATAAACTATCGTTATAAAAAATATTCCATTCCGTCATAAAAATTTATTTTCCTCCACGATATTAAAATTGAAGCAAAATAGATTATTCATATCGTTATTATTAAAATGAATATTTCGTGTATATTAATATTTAAAAATACTTTTTAGCTTAAATATTGCAAGTTAATTTACATTTATGAGTTATTAAAGGTAATACGTTCCATGTAAATTTTAAATTTATTTATTCCTGCGTTTTTGCAATCTCATTTAATATTCAATTCTTCTTTTAATGAGGCAAAACTTGTTTATTATGTATTGATTATATTTTAATAAGAATACTTATGTAAATACTGGTTACGTTAAAGTTATTCAAGTTTATCAATATATGCTTCTTCTGCTGTTTAAAAATTGGCCTCACAATTCAATTTTGTTCATCATGACGCATGCAGGAACTTTCCTATGAACTACAAACATATTGCAACTTCGCAAAGTTCATAACAAGCTTAAAATTTGTCAAGGATAACACATTTATTTACAAGAAAATGTGCGTACTTTTCAAAGATAAGAAGATATTCTTACCAAAACTATGAATTGAAATGAAATTAATATTTCATTACTCAAACTATCAACTGTTTTTGAAAAAATAATATGTATGGAACTATTTACAGCTTGTTGCTTTTTAAATTTATAGGAATGTAGTTCTTATTTCAATTTCTTACACATTTGGAGCAGTCGCTATTGACGTTTCCAATTGAGATCTAATATTTACGGTAAATTTTATCTTCCAAGAATTTTACCGAAACAACTGTCTGTTATTCGCGAAAAAATAAAATGTAAAATTTCATCTGTCACGAAGCAGCAAATGTGAAAGAAAATTATAGAATTAGTAATTAGGGTATCACTAATTACCGACTAACAATTAAGTTTAAGATCTACTTTTGAAATTAAGTATAGACAATTTATTGTTAAAAAATTAATTCAAAGACTAGGAAAGTAATTTAGTTTATCGAGGAAATTGTCTACAAGTGAAATTTATGAACTCTTGATAGAAAGATATAATATATATATATATTTGTACTGATACTGATGAAATATTTCATAGCATACTCAAGTAATTTCCATGTCAAATTGTAGCTTTAAAGAAAGTAAACATTAGTTAATTTTTTAATTTTTTAGAGCTTCAGGCTGAAGAAGTGAAAAAGCAGCTTGAAGACCCTTATAAATGCAGACTTAAATTTAACCTTAAAATCGACGATTCAAATACCACTATGATTTTATGCATTTCCAAGTAGTCTACGCGCTATGAATGAAAATAGCCGAGAATTTTCTTCTGCCATTTACTTTTAGGTACATACTATTTTAAAAATCAATCTATCCAAATCTATCTGAATTAATTCTCTTTATAAAAACTAAAGATTATTTTTAAGGAGAAATCTTCAAGATACAATTGTGTATTAAAAATTGTCTAAAAGCTAATTGTAAATGACTGCAAGGCTGCAAGAAACAGACTAATATTATAATAGTTAAAACAAATTTGAATCAATCAATAGCCAATAGGTATCCTCCCTGGCCCAAGAAAGTGAAAAGCGCCCACGCCGCATCCCGATGCGTCCATCGGAATTCGCGGTCTGCGCGTCGCGCGTGAGATTCCGCGGGGGCCAAGCGGCGAGCTTTTTATAAATAGAGAGCCGCGCGCGTCGCAAATAAAACCCAGGAAAGTCGCGGCTGTATTTCGAGCCTCTCGGCGACTCTGTCAGACCGTCAAACAAACCCCGTTATATTGTTTCCGAGATGCGCCGCCTTATTTAAGAGCTGCTTTAGAGATTGCATGTACGTTCGATGGTGTTGCTGCTTGCTTCGAGAATCTCTGGCTTTATGGCCGATTCAATTTCGAGATTTCCTATTACGATGGGCAGGAATTACGGACGGCAATTTTTATGCTTTTGGCAATATAAAATAATTTTCATGCAATTAAAATTTAAAAGCTATTACACCCTGGATGTTTTAAATCTTCTTAAAATCATGTTCAGAATCCGAAAGATTAATTTATGGGCGGAATGCAGTCAGGCAGCTTTTTATTAAATTTCGAAATAAAATTCCTTACTTTTTATAATCTGGATAAACATTTCAAAATTATGTTTGAGCTTCAGTCCACTTAAATAAAAAGAATTATAAATTTCCGTGACTAACAATTTTTTAATTAAATGCCAATGATTTGTAATATCTGTTTAGCATTCATAATTCTATCTTCATAAAGAGTCCAAAATAAGTTTTCCTCGATCTTATAGACAACATTTTTCTTTCTTCACGCGCGATATTTCCGCTGCTGAGGAAAAAAGTCACTTGTAATAAGAGATCTATTCATATATAATTTGAAATTCTAGATACGTACATTAATTTTTTTAATAAACCTAGTATTGAAGTTTTACTTCTTATTTCTAGAATAAAACGATCGAAAATAAAAGGCCTTTTGTACTATAAAAATCACTTGTACTAAAGTTAGAATATCCGTCATTTACTTATGTTTTTAAACAATCATTATTTAAGACATTTGTGGTCAGATGATTTTAAAATAATACTCAGACTACTAAGTTTATCTGAAAAATAATTTTTTTTAGTATTTTGAGTTTATTGTGTTTTTCAGCTTTCGAGAATCCAAGGATGCCTCCTTTTACACAAAACAAGATTATTAACTTTTTGCCACTGCAAAATCATCATTAAGATTGACGCTATTTAATTAAAACGTAAAAAAGTAAGCAGCAAAACAAAACTTAACTTTATTTGCCTAATTCGCTATATACATGTAAGAATTTCGGATTATTTTTTAAACCACTGATGCAGAATTCTGGGAAATTCTAGTTGCATTAACAAATTCCAATCTCATCCCTATTGAAACGATCTTATAAAAACTAATAAAATCTCATAGATCCGGGTGCAAAAACCGCATAGGTTATGCGGT
>UCOL01005549.1:0-11360 GCA_900474335.1 Ormyrus nitidulus | reverse complement strand
AAAGACGTGCACGCTTAAAGCTTGTATTTGTGTGTTATTTCAATTCTATTATAATTACTAATTTTTAAAGAAATATTGATGCGTTATGTAGCACCAAAATCATCCGTAAATACATTAAATTTTTTATTGAAAATTTTCGAAATTCAAGTTCGTGCAAATAAAATAAATAACTTATAAAAATTTTCTAGTAAAAACAATAGTACATTTTAATTTGATCACAGACTGTGAAAATTTAAAAAATTACCAGTTTCTAGTAAATTTTACAAGGTTAATGATAAATTTTCATATTTAGACTTGTAAAATTTACTAGAAACATGGTAATTTTTTAAATTTTTACAGTCTGTGATCAAATTAAAATGTACTATTGTTTTTACTAGAATATTTTTCTCCGTTTATGGATTTGGAAACTAAATCAATGTATTTGAAGTTGGGACGACTGAAAGAAAGAACCGTGTCATTTCTTCGAAAAGGTAGTTAATTCTGTACAGCCACTATACGTTCGCGTTAAATGAAGCGCCAATCGAGTGTGAAGTTTCTGTAATTAGAATCAACTTCATTTAATGCCCTATTGTCAGTCGTTACCAGACCTACACTGCACATACACGAGTAATCGGAAGGAGATAAAAGTTACCTTGCTTCGAAACTATCTAGAACGAGATACATAAAACAGTAGCTGAGAGCAAGATAAAACGGGAAAATAGACAAATTTGAAAACAGTCCAGATAACGAAAAGCATAATGATGTAATAAATTGTAGATATGAAATCCCAACGAACGAATTCTGGAGCGAAAAAATAATTATGATCTCCTATAACAAATTTAGCTTGTACAAACGTAGAGTTTAATCACCAACTTGGCCATTACAATTACTAGCTAATACATGAAAACGAGCACATTTTTACCAAAACGATCATTCACAGAAAACGATCGAAAAGCTCGCCGATAAAAATTCCTCCCGCAACGAAGTAAAATCACACGTATCCATCACAAAAGGATATATACAGCGGGCGCAGAAGGAAAAGGGAAAATCCTCGCGCGCTTGGAACGTCTGTCGGCTTGGCCCCACGGGGGAGTCCTCCAGCAGTACTGCCTCTCGGAAGCCGGTCAACATTTGAGCCGGGCAAACAGGCGAGAGAGAGCGGATGAATCCGCCTCGACCGCGAAACTCTCGGCGCGGCGCGGCGCGGCGTCCCTGACCCCCATGCATGTTCAGCTGCCGTACGCAGGGGCTTATTGCGCGCGTCGCTGCGCAGTTCGGGGCTTTGGGCTTTGAGGAAAATTCTGATTTTGCGGATGTTTAGGAGGAGACGCGCGGGAGATTGAGGAGATCTTTTGTTTTCGGTTTGTGGAGCGGGACGTGTTAGTTTGCGGCGCTCTTTTGAGCGCGCGACCTTTGGGTTTTTCTCGGATTCTTGTGACTGTCGCGAGATTATTTGTCTGTTGAAAATATTATGTTTCGTTCGCTTGATTAATGAATAATTAAGAAGTCTTGTACGAAAGGTCTAATAGGCATACTCTTGACATTTTGCCAATTTATTGCTAGTCTCTGTGAGCGTTCTACTTTTACATCTCTATTATATTGAATGACAGATCAAGTTATTTAAGAGTGATGATGTGATGATGTAATGATAACGGAACTGTAAAAATTTAATTCTGTTGTTCCCTGTAACATTTCCAAAACCAAACGAAGAGTATGGACGAATGAAACACATTAGTGACAAGGAAGAAGTAGATCTATTAAAGGCATGAAAAATAGCTTTATAAACGCAGAGCGTCTATATTTAGATTTTCCGTCGGGCTAAAGATTGATACTAAGTGAAGTCTTTTACAACAGTTTTACTTGCCCCAAGCCGATGGTATGCTCTGCTTGGGAATAATAAACCCATTCGTTTGAGCATTTCTGATGTAAATTCTCATGTCCATTGCCTCAATTAATTTAAAAAAAGTTTTTCTGCCAGTATAAACATTCTTTACCCCGAGGCACGACATTGCATTCAAAACTATACACGTACGACTAAATTTACTAATTAATTAACAACAAAAACCTTTCGAAACTCGTCAGTGTCCAAAGCGACTATTTCCCAACGAAACTCGACCTACCCCAGTGCATCCCGCACGATTTCAGCAAACGCAATTCTCGAGAACAAGAAGGAAGGAAAACTGGGAAAACAAAAAGGAGCAGGAGAGCAGCGGCAGCGGCGGCAGCTCGAAAACTCCGCTCCAAAAAGCGAGGAAACGAAGGGAATGAACCGGGAGAAGGAGCGCGCAGAAAGCGAGCCCGCAGTTAGAGCGAGAGAGAGAGAGAGAGAGAGAGTCTCGTCGTTCGTATATACGGGTATTAAATCCGAGGGTCTCTCGTTGCATCCGAACTCATCATCGTGTCCCGAGTTTGCTCTCTATCTCTTTCTCTCTCTCTCTCTCTCTCTTACTCGGGCTTATTCATTCTCCGGGCTGGCGGGGCCGAGTGGTGTACGGAGCGCGCCTTGGGACGGCGCGGCGTGTAAAGTGCGCGCACATCTACGTACGCCGGAATTACTTCAGCCGCTCCACTTGGCAACGTTGACTCTTGCGTTTTGCGAATTTCCCTTTCGCATTCCTCGGCTTTCTTTCGTTTCTCCTTTGATTTTTAACTGATCTCCCGACGAGGCGGGCACAGTCCGCGGGGTTCAGTGAAGATTTAAATGGCACGCCGAGAGAAAAGGTTAGGAAAAATTACAATAGCGCCTGGTAAGGCCACCACAGACTGTCAAAATAAAAAAAAATATCATACTTTATAGGAAAATTTACCAAACAGCATAGTAAAATTTCTTTGGTTTTTGACGGTCTTTGGTGGCTTTACTAGACAGTATGGTAATTTTTACTATATTTCGTCCCTCAATGCAAGAAATTAAAAAAATTCAAAAACTTCTTCGAGTAGTCACATCAGATTGTTGTATGCATATTGCTCGACATATAACTCCTTCGCTAGGAAACTTTCCCGTTTAAACGGTATCTCTAAAAAATGCAGCGAACGGCAGCGAAGCGACGCGGCGGCGGCGTCAAGCGCTAAAAAGCCACGGGAACGGGTACAAAGGGAGGCTTTAATTCGCCCCGGTGATTATGGATCCATTAGGCGAGGCGGGGGTGGAATCCAATAACCGCTCTCGGGGTCCGCTCTCTCGCGACACTTTCGGGCAGTCACGGGCAGTTTAGCGTAACCGGGGCTGACGACCCTATATCCGTTGTCGCCTAATGCGCTGCCGCGCGCGCTTTCGCCCCGTCGTTTTAAACAGTTCTCGCCTCCTCCTATCTGCCTTTTCTATCTTTATCTGCGCCGGGGGCTATCTTGGACTTTTTATCTGACCGGCGGCCCGCTCTCTTATCGCCCGCTGATGTATTTCCGGGTTAACGGTTCTTTATACTTTACGTTTGCCCGGAACTATTGTAAGCGACGATGACTGCTGCCCTTAAATGATAGTTTGCTTTTTTTACTGACGGGTAGATGAGCTAGATTTTCAGAGTTAGTAAGAATTGGGGTCAAGAAAAGTATTATGTGCTTCGTAGAGTAAATTGGTCAAGCTTTGAGCGTAAAATCAATAAACGATCGAGGCTAATCTTCAAAAAGGGGAATTTTTTGTTGTATGCATATCTGAACAGGCAAAAATATTTTTTAGTCTTTAATGGGAAAAATTTTAAGAGTAACTTCTTTTTGTAAAAAGTTAATAAATTATTAGGTGATGTATTATTTTAAGAACATTATAGAAACACAGTAAGCTTTGAGATTTTTTAAGCAAAAAGGAATAGGTAGTTGAATTATGAACCGAATTCATTTATTCAAATTAGTAATGAACAAAATTGAAATACTTCAAACAATTTAAAAAAATAAAAAATCACATCTGCTGCTATCTGATAAGATACTAAATTATAAGCTTCTAAATCATCTTTGAATACCACAAATTATGAAATATTATCTTAAACATCACTTCTGCCGTTAGTGAAGAATTTCTATATTTTCTCTACACTTCGCAGATTTGAGTTTTTGTTATAATTCATGCTTTGAAAAGCTCTATTACACGATGCTAATTTGATACGTAGTTTTTAGACCAACTTTTATTCAAGTTTTTTAACATTCGCATTTTAAAATTTGATAAAATTTTATAGAATCAGCTTCTCTATACAATGAATTTTAATTAATATTAGTTTGCTTTTCTAAAAAAAAAAAAAAAAAATATTTTTCTTGAATGTAACTCAAAAAAATAGTAAAATAGCGAATAAGACATTCTTTTAATTCTAAAGTTTTTCAATAGTGCAAATATTCTATTTTTCTTTGCATAATACGAGTTATGAAATCTGAAGGATAAATTTTCTGAAGTCTGACGATGTCGATCAATACTGGAACTCAACATTGTAATAAAAATAAGGCAAATATGATCTATCTTTACAATTGTATTTTTGGTAATAGAAAAATAAAAGTATTATTTATTTCACAGTGGTAATTAAATAACCTCTCAGAAAGATATACAAGTTTTATACAAGTTAAAAAAAAAGAAAATATTGAAATAAATTTATAAATAGTCAAGTATATAAGTATTAATTCATGTACGTTTTGATACTTTTTATTACCACATTTAACATTTAACAATTAATTTCCATAAAAATAATGCAATACTGTTAAGAAAAATAACTTTGCATGAATATTCGACCAATGTTCGGCCAATATTCGATCATTATTCAGCCAATACTCGATCAATATTCAAACATTATTCACCCAATATTGCTGTCAAATAAATAATACTTTTGATATTTGTATTTCCAAAAATGAAATTGTAAAAATGAACCGTACTTGCCTTATTTTATACAAAGCTTATATTTCTTACAAATTCTCTTGGATAAAATAGACTTATAAAAATAGAATATTTACAAATCTAACATATTTAAAAACAATGTTTAACTTTTCGTTTTTGGAATGCGTTAGTATTTCTAAAAATTGTAAATTCGTCGGTTTCATGCAAAAAAAAACCAGCTTAATCGGCATTGACCCCTAATTAAAGGAACGTAAAGCGCAAAGTATCAGCTGGACGTAACCAGCAGAGCCTCGTCCGAAAAATCGATAACCCAGCAGCAGTCAGCACGCTCCATTAATCGGATCAAGCCCATTCTGCCTCGGCTCGCATTTGCACTTTTGTCCATCTCTCGCAAGGAGAGAGAGAAAGAGAGAGCGAGAGAGCGAGAGACAGCAGCCCGAGGACAGAGAATCACGCAGAGCAGTGGCAAGAACAAAAGCAGCGCGCCGCGGCGAATGGGGTGGACGCATCGGGGTAAAGCGCGCTTTTAAAACCTCCCGCGCGTACATTTACATTGTGTGCCGCGGCCGCCGTCGCCGCCGCCACGCTCTCTCTCTCTCTTGCCTTTGTCGATTTTCGGTCTGGCTTGCGGTGCGACGCCCGCGATTTGTCGCCGTATAAGAGCGCGCAGAGAGCTTTGTCAATATTTTAAGTCCCTCTGCGGCGTCGCGATATTTTTCTGCTGTTCGGCCAGTTTTTTTTGGTATAAACGCAGCTGCTTACCGCATTATGCCTTGTCAGACGCGATGGAGAGCCTCGGTATTTTATTATTACGCAAATCGGAATCAGTCGAAATGTTTGCGCTTGATTAAAGTTTTTAATTCACTTTATCGACAATGAACTCCGACGGAGAACTCGAGATCTCCCCTTCCCCCCTTCAATTTCCGAAAGCACAAAGTAATAAATATTAAGACCGATAGAGAGAAAGTAAATGCCGTAGAAAAGGAAGACTAAAGGGACGGTGAAAACGAGCGAGCGGGAGAAAGGAAAGAAGGCAGAAGGGAGGAGCTTTGATTTGCATGAATTTCATTTCATTTGCTCGACAGAGCTATAAAAGACGCAAGGCGAATGAGGAGAGCCCGACGAGCCGCCAAAGGAATAAACCAAAAGCGCACGAATCCCAGCTACGAAATACCGGGCGCAGAAGCGGAAGAGTCAACGCGGTATTAGACGATTAAAAAAAAAGAAAAAAAAAACTGTTCGAACAGCGCCGAACGCGGCAGAAGATTCTCGAAGGAATAAAGCGAGAAAAGGGAGAGGGAGAGAGAGGAAGGGAGGGAGGGAAGAAACACGGCAGCAATAAAGATTAGAAAGTCCGGGCCTCTTCTTCCCTCGTTCCGCTGAAATTGAAACGTCGATTTTTTTCCCTCGGCTCTCGTTCACGGCTGATCGGCGGCCTGAGCGCTTAACTCTGTTTTTTCCATCCCGCGCGCGCTCTCGCTTTTTATTGCTCTCTGTCTCTCTCTCTCTCTCTCTCTTTCCTCTCGATCGCCCCTCCCGCGCTCGGCGTTATTAGTATCGATTCGATCGCGTCTTTATATTTTTTTCTCCGACGCTCGACGTCCGATGTATGCATATTAATGCGAGGGTTGATTAAAAAGTTTTGATCAGCGGAGCTGATGACGCGCGCGGCTGGGTTATTTTCCGTGGAGTCGGCGGATTTTTAGGGGGGATGAGCGATTTGTATATATGAAATGATTGATAAACGTGGAAATTGTAATTAAAAATTACGATTGGTAATAATGCGTAAAACCTACTTGCAAATGCGTTTTTACGGTTTTATTCATAAAATATTAATAAATGGATTGATAAATTATGTTGTTTCATACAGATTTGGTAAAAAAATGGTTACAAATCTGAGTAGGTGCAGTTGCTGATGATAACTAATCCGTCGGATATGTAATAGTGAAATTGATATTATCGATGTTTCTGCCCATGAGATGTTAATAAAAAACCAAATCAAATGTTATACTTTGTCAACGTATCCATTACGAGATAAATTCTAAAGAATTCAACGAGTTAATGAGCAAAGTAAACTATCCACTTGTATCATTACTCAACGTTTTAAAATTTACGCTCGCTCACACTCGCTCGAGACGATAAAACTTGATTATATATATATACAGTGAAGAATATAATAAAATACTGAAAGTGCTGAGTCACGATTTCGAGGACCGGAGAAACAACAAATTAATATTAGATATAAGATATAAGATATCGCACTGAGCTTACTTCTTTACTGTCCACCTTAAAACGATGCTTCAAAAAAAAGTTCGTAATGCACAGTCGTAATAATCTAACACGTAGAGAATATAAATCTGCCAAAACACTCGATTGAAAGCCCAGACGAGATATATATATATATATAACTTAAAGAAACAATTTATCTTTTCAGCGAGCGCGGCGGAGACGAAATCGAAACGAGGGCCCAACTACTACGGCACGTACGTCGGCAACTTCATCGGCTACTCGCACAACATCAGCGGCGAGGTGTACGTAGTCGACGACTCGACCTTCTTCATCAAGAACTTCTACTACGATGGCCGCGCTCCGTTCGCTTACTTCTGGGTGGGCAACACCTACATCCCGATGCCCGACGGCATTCCCGTCCCGTATCCCGAGTACACCGGCAGGTAACTATCGATCAACTTTGTAAAAAGCAAATCCTGTACTATCCTGTACTTGTTCCGATGGAAGCTTTTTAGCCCTGGAGTTTTGAGAAATCTAGTCGCTAAATTAATTCTTTTATTTAATTTGAAACTCAATTGCGTTAGAGCTTTTTTTAAACGATAATCCAAGTAAGAGAATTCAATTAAATTTGAACTGCATTTAATTTTAGAGTTAATATTAATTCCGGGAAGTTCAAACGCATAAAGTATTCTCAGAATCATTTGTAAAATTTAAAATTATATTAATCACATATCCTTTCATGATAGCATAATATTAATGTTATTCGATTGTTTTATCAAATCAGACTAATTAAAACCTTTAAGGATCATTCGATACCAAAATTACGAAAAATACGCACAAATGTTAGTCTTAAGTACATTTTTAAATTTTGCAAGTGCAAGTATCTACGTTTAATTTTTATTAAAATTGTAACTAACTTCAACCCGTAAAACACTGTAACTATAAAGTATCCGCAATACAAAGAGTCATAACCGAGTAACCGAAACCGAGCTTTTCCCCAAATCCGTCAAAAACCCAAAAAGCCCCCATTTCAATAAAAGACCCTAATCAGCGGCCGGTACTCGCTGACAAATCCCCACCTTCCCCATGGGTCTCCTCTAAATTAATCCCCGAGAACGCAATCAGTATCGCGGCTTGAAACCGGCGCCCTTTGAAGAGTCCATCGCAGCAAAGCCGCGCGGAGAGAGATCTGGCGCGGGGCCGATTACGCCCCGAGTTAAAGGCCCGGGCCAGTTAATAATTCTCGTTTTATCAACTGGCGCCCCTCCCGTCACATATATATATATATGTATTCGGAGCTCCCTTGGTTACGCGCCGTCGCCTCCCCCCGCGTACCGCTTTTATTTACGACGGCGGCGCTCTCGTCCCTCCTCGCTCTCTCTCGGTTCCGCTTCCTTCTCGAGGCTTTCGGCCTTTTTCGCGTATACGGAGGCGTCGCGGCTGCCGGGCGGTGCATAAATTTAAGGGAGCGAAAAAGCGCAGCGGATGCTGCCCTTTGACTTCGATTTCGCGATTGGCTTGCTTCCCCACTTCGGATGGCGCGGAGGAAGGGAGCCGCGTGTCGATGGGCGGTTTTTTGGCTTTTGGCAGGTGCTCTTTGTATTTAAAGTACGAGTGACTGACCCCCTTGCGAATTCGTAACGCGATTTCGAGTTTCGATAGAAGTTAGAAAAGTGGACGCACACCGAAGCATATATAAAAAATTACGAAATCTGTTTCAGAGACCCGCCACCACTGGGAGAATACCTGGGCGCCGACATTGTTCTGAAGCTTCCTCCCAACATCAAAGTCCGCGACATCAAGTGGCTGTGCATCTTCTGTCGCCGATTCACAGTGAGTACTCTTCGTTAACGCAATAATCGCATAAATCCCCGCCTCTGCAAAAGAGTCAAGCGCGACCGCGCAAAAGGTGATGTACACCAACAGGAAAAAAGCCGCGCGAGCGATAAATAAAAGCCGCCGCGAAAATCGAATCAGAGCCCGGCCGGGGCGCGGATCGCCTCGGCCAGAGGCGAAAAGCGGCGCGCGGCATCTAGATAACTTGATTTTTGAGGAGGTCCTCCCCTATCGGGCTCGCATTCGTGGTCAATGGCGCGTGTCAGATGGATACGGAAGCGCGAGGGGGGCGGCGGATAAAGCGCCAATTTCCACCCCCCGCACCTCGCCGGGAAACGTCGCCGCGCGTTACACGTACCACCTCCCCCGTTAATTTATGGACGAGCCCGGGAAAAAGGCTCGCTCGCTCGTACGCGCCGGATCGCGGCTAATCGCCACTTTATCGCCTCGGTCTTGCGTCGACGGACCGGTTTCTCGATTAAACTCCCCCGAATTGTATGTAAGGAAAGCACTCCGCCTCTTTCTCAATCGGAAGAGTGCAGCTTTGAAACTCGCGAGCTTGTCCCCCCGCGACAACAAAATCGCGGCGGGCGCCAAAAGGCCTCTCCTAACGTGACGCGGCTCTCCGTCGGGCGGACCTTTAATATCCGAGGACAACAACCCTCCATCAGACACGCTCCGTCACCGCAGAACGCGCGCGGCGACTCCCCCACCCCGTCGTCGGCTCGTCCTACTTTTTAATCAGATTCTCCCGCGGACGAGTTCTTTTTAAGCGGAGAGGCGCGGTAATTACGCCGAGTGCTCCGCTGGTCTTTTGCGACCGGGGCGGAATTAAGTTTGTCCCCGGGACAAAGGCGCGGATCGCGGCGGAGAGAGCGGAGTCTATAGGACGACAATGCGGGGATTGATACGAGGTTCGATGCTTCGAGAAGGAGAGCTGCGCGGGTTTGACTCTGCCTCGAGAAATCGGTGGAGACGCCTTCTTTTTTTTTCACGGGAGCGTTTTAATCGCTGTAAAAGCGCTCGGCTTCGACGAAGTATCAACGCAAATAAATGCCGTATTGTCCCTCGCCGCGGAAACTCTCGATCCATCAAGCCACCCGATCATACGTCATCTCCTCGCGCGGCTTACACTTGCCTTCTTCCCCGGCTTATCACATTACTCGCGCATCGTCCGAGAGAAAGGCAACGGCGGCGGCGGTGGCATCAAAATACGCCGAGGAAAAAGGGGGAGCTCGTGATTTGGGAGAGAGAGAGAGCAGCCGTATAAGAAAGCTGCCGAATTTTCAGCCGAGCGAGCGCGGCGATATCGAGTAGACAGTTCCTGTCTGTCAGTCAGTCGAAGGCCTCTCTCTCCCCTTCTCGGGCTTCTCCTCGCTTCTCGTTGGCTTAGTGGATGTATTGTCGGGGATAAGCCGTTAGCTTTTCCTGCACTCTTATTTTCCTTATTGCCTCGCGTCCCTCTCTCCCCCCCAAGCTTGGACTCCCTTTCTTTCTCATTAATGGTCTTAATTGCAAGCTCCTCGAGGCAGCATTCTTCCTTGCTATTTACACTTTCGATCCGAGGATTCGAGAAGACGCTTTTCTTTATTATTATTTTATTCTAAAGGGCCGGTTAATAAATGAAAAACGGAATATTTGCTTTGTTGGCGAATCCGACAAAATTAAGCTGATCGAAAGTTCGAAACGAAAGAGCGTCCAGCGAAATTGAAAGTAAACAATACTTAACCCGTCGGTAATATCGCTCGTCCGCGCGATATTAATAAACTTTGCCGTTGGCGATGGTAACGATCGGACGTCGATAGCGGAAGAAAGGAGAGAGAGAGAGAGAGAGAGGCTCAAAAGAAGGAAATAGAAGCCGTCGAACATCTCCGATACTCTCTCTCCTCGGCCACCTGTCCATCCAGCTCTCCGGGTCCTTCGTCGATTTTTTCCACTCCAATATATATATATATATATGTCCCCCAGCATCCATCGCTCTCGGCTCATTGTTTGATCGAGCGTCTCCCTCCTCGGCAGGCGGCTCCTCGTCGCTCGCGGCGCGATTTCTCTCTCCCTCTCCCGAGAGCTCCATTGACGAGCAAAGAGAGAGGGAGATATGAAACCGCCGCTCAATGGACCGCCTATCCTCCCGAATCCAGATAGGATTCGGTAATTTTTTTTTTTTTCTTCCCTCCCCGCCTAAGTGGGTGAAAAGCCCGATTTTTATCCCGGGGAAGCTTCTCTTTTCCGCGATCCGCGCGGGAGGTTACTTTGTCCGGGGGGAGAGAGGGCCGCAGTCGTATATCGCGGCGAGGATCTCTCTCGATTGCAAATAGAAACGGAGGAGGAAGGGGTCTGATCGGTTTACTCGCGAATTGCTCGGCATCGACGGGGAGAGAGCGCTTTTTTTCTCTCCTCTTCTCTTCCGCTCGGATCGGCCTGCCTGTCTGATTCTATATCGGGGTTCTCTCTTTTCTTTCCTCGCGTTTCTTTTTCGCTTCTTTTTTTTTTTTTTTTTTTTTTTTTTTTT
>UCOL01005548.1:0-11366 GCA_900474335.1 Ormyrus nitidulus | reverse complement strand
AGGTAAGAGGAAACATGTGCACCAGTTTGGGCCAGATCTGCCACCCTCCTGGTGCACTCTCCTTGTTAGTAGTCTTTTCTTGTATTGGTAACGGCTCACTGCCAAACATTTTCGACGAAGAATTCTCAATGAACTTCGGCGCCACGAACGGCGATCCCAAAACCCTCACTCCATTCTGATAACGCGACTAACCATTCAGCGGCTTGGCGTAAACCCATATAATAACGCAGAATCCGGGCGATTGGACGCAACAAGTGCGCTCCCAGCAACGACAGGCTTGCTTGGTGGCCGCCGCCGTGGCGTCTTAGAGCCGTTTAAAAGCCCTCTCTCCATATAAATGCGCGCGCGGTTGCTCTTCCCGGAATTCGGATGCGTTTGAATTCTTATATGCGCCTGATCTTCCCGAGCGCCGTGAGCCGGAGATTTATATGAGCTCTGCTGTTTGCGCGCGTGGATGTCGGGGGGTGACTTGTTTGATTTCGTATGTGGACTTTGGTATTAGCAAAGATTTTCATCGAGTGTTTGCTGGAGAAATGAGACGGGGAGCTGATAGTCGGTTAGTTTGTTCATATTTCAGATCGATATGTTAATTTTTTTTAACGTTTCTTTTAAACCCCCTGTAAATTTTGCAAGGGTTCTCGCTGAAAGGTTCTTTTTACACTTTCAAACATTCTTGTTTTTTTTCCAAAAAGAAGAGCAAAGTTGCCATCTCCCTATTTAAGCGTGAGCGACGCGGATATTACATGTTGAACTTCGAAAACTTCAGCTCTTTAGTCTAAATTTTGCTCTCAGTACTTTTATTGTTGTATTTTCTCCTTAAAATTAGTCTGAATTATTTTGTTTTCTTAAAAAGATCGATATGTATATATACTTTGTAAGTGCTACACATTTACTTTAAAAAAATCAGACGATCAATGAAATTTCTTCAGTGAACATTTTAAAGTTTTATGGACATCGTAAGAAAGAATATATTCTTTTTTAAGGCCAATAAATAGCTTTTATGAGTCCCTTAATTAAGTAGACACGAGTATCTGTTTTAAAAAAGTTTCATTTCGATGGTAAGAAATTAAAAATAATGACCAGTAATTTTTCATAAGGTTTAATATCGAAAAAAAATACATTTATTTGAATTTGCAATAATTTAATTTGCAAGCATTTTAACGAATTCCATATAAGCTAATTTGAATTTGAACTAGCAGGACACGTTTTCATTTACTCCATTATTAGTTCACTCAATTAGTTCCATTTACGAAATCGCCTAACTTTCGTATAATATTGAAATATTTCCATCGTACATAATGTACTTTTTCATTTAAAAAGAAGTCTGCGCGGAAAAACGACAAAAAACTTCTGCTGCTCGCAACAATAAAATTTTTTTAATAAAGTCCCAATTTCGCTCACCCGAAACTTCACATATTGCATTCTGCGAATTCCTTAGTCGAAAGTTCGCCGCGGCCGCGATTCTCAGGACAAACAAAAAGAGGCCCGACACACGAGTCCCGCTGCATCTGTCACGACTTTCGCGATGTCTTCGCGATTCGTTGTGCATTTGCGAAAGGACGGCGCTCTAATTTGCCGAACCGAGCGCTCTTTTCGAGTCAAAGGCAGCAGTTGAATGCCCACCTGAAGGTATTTGGGCCAGCTGATTAACTTTTTGATGCCGCCTCCTTTGAGCTGCATTGAAATTTGGATCAATAAAAAAAATTGTGCGGTGGATTAAATTATATCCTTTGAAAATTTGATCCTTTGAGCGATGAACTTCAGATTAAAAGTCAATTAAATCACAGACTTTTATCATTCCGTCAGTTTATAATCAATAATAAATGTAACACTTGAAAGGAAACGCTTAAAAATTATGTTAAGACTTACATATTTTTTGCAACTTACTTTTTTCAATTAAATTACACATTATTTTTACAGTGTGGATTTTTTCAGATAATTTTTAATGTATGTAATGTGTACGCTCCCGTAAGATTAATTTAATCGTGACCGATGAAGTCCGAAAGATAAACAGGAATTTAAACGTCTGATCAGAATTTTTAATGTAGATTTTTTAAACCCGTAATTTAAGCGTAATTCATGAGATAAATATTTTTGAAGATAAAGTTCACAAAGCACTTCGTGAGGTCATTTATGCGATAAAACGAAGTCAAAGTCATAAGTGGATTTACTTCTTATAGTAGTATTTTTGATATCAATGATGATCATCATTCAGAGATATTTTCTGCTTGCGTCATTTGGTTTTTTCAGTGATGAATACTTTTAACGCTAACTGTAAATGCGATATTACAAGATTATTAATTTATCCTTTTTGTTTTTGAAAAACATAATTTTTCAATTTACGCTAAAATCAATTTTCGTAATACCATGGAAAACAATTAAAACAATTTTTGATTCTAATTGAAAATTACGTTTTTACTATTCACATTCTTACAATTTGGACAATGATAAATAGTTTTAAAAAATATACATGTTATAAAAAGCTATAAAGTTTTATTCTTAATAATTCAGTTTTATCTGTAGCGAATAATCATCCACTGCGTTTCCGATGGTCGATAAGATAGTTCTACGTGAGAGGATTCTGGGCCTTATATGTGCGCAAGGCCCAGAATCCCACCAAGATACATTCGAGAAGTTTCTTGAACTGGCCCACAGATCGAGCTACGAATGCTTTGACAAGTCCCCGTTCACTTCCTTACCGGCACCAGATTCTGCGCAGCAAATGCAAAATTCTTCAGGATCTCTTTGAAAAATTCTAATTACTATTCCCCAAAGGATAGTTTTAGTACAATAATTGCACGATTTTCACTTACGCGGACTGGGTATTTTTTCTTGAAGATCGATTTTCCATAACAGTTTAAAAAAGAATGTTTCGTCCGAACTAAAAAACAATAAAGGAAAAGCTTACAGCAAAAGCTCGACGATTGCATGCCTATATTAAAAAATCCAGGTCTCTAATATACCAAGTAACCTGCCGCAAAAGGAGTCTCTCAAAAAAACGAAACACCCACATAACACAGGTGACCACAGCTCGGTACAAACTTAAGCCCCTCTCGGCACGTTATATCATTAAAAATAAACCACCACGTCGCGCCAGCATAAAGGCTTACATTTAAAGTCTCGAATTACCAGCTCGCTCCTCCTTGGCAGCAGGTATACATGCATAAATATACTTGCACATGTAGGTGCAGCTTCGCAGGAGAGAAGGAGAGAGAGAGAGAGAGAGAGAGAGAGAGAGAGACGCTGTCCCTTACGTGCCTCCAGGGCCTTTCCGCACTTAAAACCGGTTCTGCGTTCCCGCGCTGTTGTGCTCCTCTCGCTCGCATCCTTCTTCTTCTTCTTCTTCTGCTTTTCTTTTTTTAGCCAGGCTTCTTCGCTTATTCACTATTCCAGCGAGCGAACGAGTGGATAAAGAGGAGCGAGGCTGAGAAAGGGTCTTATAGTCGGTAGTCGCTGCTTTGGTTGAAGTTGAAGTTAAGGTGCCGGTGGTGGTGGTAGCGGTTTTGGATGCCGAATGTTGATGAAAGTGAGTAACTGGAGGCTGATTGTTAATCGTGGGCTTTGCAATGTTGCCAAGATCATTTATGTGTCACTGCTGGACCGAGGAGTAGTAAAATTTTAAGAGCTTGTTAAATCGTATTGCAATTTGCGTGGAATAAAAAGTGATTAAGATGCACGTAGTTAAATTAACAACTGAACTAATCTTAACTGTCTATTAAAATCTGAACTTCGTTTATTGATTTTAGAGCCTTTGATTACCGAGACTTCATTAGAGTTGGGTTTTGAGCTGATCTTAAAAAGTGCTTTTAATTATCTTTTGAAAAAAACTAATGTTGTAGAATACCTTACGAAGCAACTTACCAGAAAAGCGAGAAATCGAAGTACATTTCAGACTTCCTCATTGCATAATCAGTTGTTATCCAAACCAGCGATAAAATATTCTAACACCACCAGCTTCTGAATCTTAATGCGCATCAATCCTATCATCACGTACCTGTCAATACAGTCATCAGTAGCCCTTTCTAAAGTCCACTCTTCCCAAGATTCCATAAATCACATTTCACGTATAGAATCCTAGAAACGTATAAATCCTAGACACTTTTCAAGTTACCCTTTCAGTGCTTACTTTTCTCACATAACGGATTGGAATTTATAATACCCCTCGAATGAGTGCCGCTAAAGATATCCGCTTTCTGCGAGTTGCCGTTTGCGGTTTTGCCGATATAGTTCCTGCTGTGTGGATTGACTGGGCATAAGCGATATTACGCAAACGATCCTCATGCGCAGGTTCGCAAGTCTTTGTGCCTTACTCGCGCTGTCACTTTAACAGATCGATACTACCTGAGCCGGAGAAAGTGCGCCTTTATTCATTTATATATATTTGGTGGTAATCGTGAATTTCTATATCGGTAGAGGTCTGTAAATAGTCATCTTTTTATTAAGAAAAACGGGAATTGTCATTATGTACAGAACTATTATTATAATGCTAATTCAAATCTAGCATACAAATCGACACCGTTATTTTAAACTCAAGAAAAACGATAATTCAATTTAATTTTAGTTTGAAGTACCTCAATCAATATCTCGGACATAAATCAAAACTGAAAGATTGTTGAAATATAAATTAGTCTACCGTAGCAGTATGCAAACATTTTTCAAGAAAATAATGGGTTCTACTTTGGTTTCCCACATTCAAAGCTGATGAGAGAAAAATGATCAATATAATGATAGAAAAGAAGTAAGTATCGCGAAATAGAAAATAAATGAGACTTATTATAGGCTTGAAATAAACCGCTTAACCTTTAGAAGCAATATCGTTTTTTCTATATAAGAGGGCTGAAATTTGCTTGCTGCTTTCAACGGTTCGTTACCAAGAATTACGATGAGAAATAAAATGAAAAATATACGAAATCAATCCATCCTTATAAACTCAACACTGCTCTTATCTTCTTCAATTGTTTCTGATGCCGAAAGAAGCAATGAATAATTAATTTATTCATAAAACTTCGGTTGCTCGTAACCAATTTCCGAACAGAGACGACAAAACGCGCTGCTCCGGCATTATTTACGCGCAGTTATTTAATAGAGAGACAGAAGGAGATAGGGAGAAAGAAATCCACCAAAGGATAATGGAAAAAATAAAGAGATAGGGAGAAGGTAGCTCAAAGGGCCGCTAATGGAAAAGAGAAGAGAGACATAGGTATACGTGCCTGCACTTCGCGTATTAACCTGCCGAGAGAAAAGGAGCCACAAGGAGAGAAAGAGAGAGAGAGACGCATTGTTTACGACAGGCTCAGAACGGCCATCTTGGATTCCTCTCCTTGCTCGCGGCTATAAATCAAAATTATAAGGTAGAGCGCCCTTCGGCTGCGCGGGAGGGGTTTTAAACATGGCGCCTCGCACTTCGAGATCGACGCGCGAGATGCCGGCCCGCCGCGGTTCTTTAAACTTTGCCAGATATTGTTTACCCGAGGGGGATCTCTTGGTCTTTTTCTCTCCTTTTCTCCCGATGCGATCCGTCTTGAATCCATCGATTTTATATGGGGTATTGAGCGAGAGCTTTTTTGGGAATTCAATTTTTATTCCCTTTTGCAGGATTGTTCGTGTAATTATAGGGTTTGAAGAGAAAAGAGAATTTTTCGCAATACACATTTCATTCTTTTTAGTTTGAAATTGATCATTTACATTTAGATAAAGCAAACCTTGACAGCGACAGCTTTGACCTTAAGTTTAGTCACTTTGACATTTTTTTCCAACCGAAATTAAATTACTCAAACCGAACATAATTAAATTGCTATATAACTGTCAATTAAATGAATCTAAAAAAATGTAATTACAAAACATCTAATTAACGAAGCCCGACGAATGATGAATTCCGCAGCCTTTCTTGCGACGTAAAAGCCATCGAAGTCAAGTGTCAAATTCGCATTTACAATTACACCTCATTATTCCGGTCTATTCGAATTTCACGAAACGGAAAATTTAATCAGCGCGCGCGCGCCACCGCGCCGAGCTGCGAGAGCGTGGCTTCAATTTGAGTAACGACACCTACTTTTGCCCCGCATGAAATCCGATTCCATTCGGGGGCCGCAAGAACAAACTGAAATCATTATTCGCGTCTTCCTCTCGCGAATGTAATTTAGCTTAGCCGGATTGTACGGGAGCGCGAGCGCTGATGCAAAAATGAGGCGGAAGGAACGGAAAAAGAGAGACGCGTCGAACTCGTGCGCGCGAGCGAACTCGGGGGTGGGCTTTAATGAAGGGAAGAAAGCTCCGCGACGCCGAGATAAATATATTTTCTGAGAAAAAGCGAACCTTTTCAGAGGGATAAACAAAAGAGCCGTGTATTTTTTCTGCCAACTTTCTCGTGTAGCTTCGACTCGTATTTTTCTTTTTCAGTTTCTCATTCAATTGAAAATGTACATGTTTCTTTTTTTGCGTTTTATTAGGTGAAAAAATATTTTTAGACATAAATGAGCAATTTTTTTTTTTTTTTTTTTATAAAAATTAAAATTTAAATATTTTTATTAGAATAATGTTACGTAAAGATATTATACAGTTATCTGCACGCACATTTAGCCAAACTGTACTATTGCATTAATATTGTTCCGCGAGCAGATTTATTTGTTTTTCACGCTTAATTCTGTTAATGCTTTACAAAATGGAATCAATCAAGATTGCAAACAGCGATAATGATATCCATCATCTTCCTCGTACAACCGCGTTTAATCTCGCTCCCGATCGTATCTCCTCCCGCGGCAATCAGTGCACAAAAATGCGTTTAATCACCCGCAAAAAATCCACCGTTTCGTCAGCCATAAAGATAAATCCAAAACGAGTTAAAAGCCAAGTGATGACCGCGAACCGCTTATTGTAGACGTTCAACCAGCTGTTCCGATCGGAATAACGGGCCGTTATTGTCTATTAGGAAAAGGACGAAATCGCAGTTCTTATTAGATATCCGCGAGGACGCGTTCAATTGAAAAATCGGGGAGAGTCGATCGACGCGATCTCAAAGCCCGCCTTCGAGACATTAGGCCGCCTGTGGCTGTTTCCTTTTTTCTTGTCCCGGCCGTTTCAGCGAATGGGAGAGCGTTTTTGCGGGCGCGCACGCGACGTTTACCCTTAATTAGACGCGTCGGGCTTCCTTCTTGCGCGATTGATCGCGTGAGCCGATGCTGAAGAACTGCTGGATTGCCGAGATGCTTGAAGACTTGTTTTCATAATTTGGCTTTGTTTATTCACCGCGCTGAGCGAGTTTTAATTCGATCGAGCGATTGCCGTATTTTGCGATTAGTCGCGCAAATTACAGCGATGAAGTCGAAATTTGAAATTGCAATGTTTTTCAATTATCGGCTAACTATTTGCTGACCGAAACCAGAATAACTACCCAAACAGATAGCTTGTCGTTTTAATGATTTCGATTAAATAACTGCATAGTTCCTTTTCATATACACTTTATCTAAATAATAAACGTGTAAATTCAAGTTACAAGAAGCCAGAAAAATAAACAATCATGCAATACAAAACCAAACGTTTTGCAAAACAAAACATGGTTGAGACATTATCCGAACTAGAATATCGTTAGATCGGTGCAGTGGACAATATTCATATTTTACGATATAGGATATTACATTGTCGAAAGCACTTAAGAGAAAGTTTCTATATTAGCGCTCTTTAAAATCTAATTTTAACGCTTATTTCGTAAGCACGAAAATAATAATCTCGTAAAAGAAAACTAGGCCGACTATAAATAGGTACTACTTGACTTTTGTACAGTTATTAGAGCGCCGTCGTGGCCGGTATGTTTTATTGACGGGGGGCCTCAAAAACCGGCGCATACAAGGTTTTCTTGACCAAGTCGTTATATGATACACAAAAGCATAAGGAGAGATAAGTATACACGTGAATCGGCAGCTTGCCTTTTAAAACCTAGAATGCGACGCAGCGCGGGCATAAAATTCTGGAGGATAATGAATCATGAACGAAGGCATCCTCTGAAAGAAGGTAATGACTTTAGCCTTAAATCTTCCGTTTTCCTTCGGTACTTAAAAAATAGCAGCATCGGAGATTGGATGCTCGGTCGAAAAAAAAAAAAAAATAGCCTTTCACGTCCCTGCGAAAGTCATCGCCATTCTACATTTATCCTTTGCCTCCGAGTTAATCAACCGAACCCGCGACAATAAAATTAAAAGAGTCCTACCCCGAGATAGAGACCGCAATTAATTAGAAACTCTACAACTAAGAAACTGCATCGGGATTCCTTCTGACTTAGTCAAAACCGCGGTAAATTCAAAAATTACAGCCACAAGTATAGAAGACCACACCGTATCCTGATCCTCATATACCTGCGCAGCCAACTCCGGCCGGAGAAAGAGAGAGAGAGAGAGAGCGAGAGATTTTAAAGCCAGAATTTTTCTGCAGCATCCGCTCACCAGCCCCGATCTCTCTCTCTCTTCTTTGCTCGGTAACTGGAAGGAGGAGGAGGAGGCCCCGAGACAGGCTCTGCTAACTCCCGACTCGATCTCGCCTGGCGGTCCTCTCGCTCTCCCCCCCCACTCTCTCTCTCCCGAGCGAGAACGAGACAAGGCCCCGAGCGCGCGCGAGAGAGAGGGCGATAGGGCCCCGAGTGTGTGTCCGACCGACAATGACGCCCAGTTCAGCGCGGCTAGTCGTGCCATTCGCGCGTTGCTCTGGGGAGTAAAAAAAAATACTCACCGGTTCCCCGTGTGATTGTGCCCGTGTTATCGCGGGGATACTCTCTGTCCGGTGCTGAAATGGATGCCGATCCTCTGGATTTGGAGGAGTGCTGATTCGGCTTCGGTGAATTCCACGGACTCGAGACGGGGCCCCGAGTAAAGATGTGCGAGTGCAGCGACGAGTGCGCCGAGGCCAGTGCATCTAGAAACTCCTCCGGGGATCTCCGGCAGTGACGTTCCGTTTTCCGATCTCTCTCTCTCTCTCTCTCGTTTCGTGACGATTCGGGGCTAAGGATTACAGGGGAGAGGGGAACTGAGCACCTCGACCACGGTTAGGTGCTGAGAGTATTATGGCCACCTTGGGTCTCTCGAAGGTCTTCATCTTGGACAAGTACTTCACCGAGCTGCAAAAGTTCTGGGAGACCGAGAAGAAGCTCCAAGGTACGTTTGGTTTTGCTGTTTTTTTTTTTTTTTTTTTTACATTAGAATACAGCGGGCACAGGTGGAGCACATGCTGTGCGCCTTTTGAACAGATGGAGGCTGCTGAAGTGCGACAGTGTATTATGAAGTGAAAACGAGTTGTGTCTCTTTGAGGTTACAAGGGCTTTGTCATTGATATCTTTAATGCGTCCCTCTCGTCGGTCGGTGACAGGTTGACTTGCCATTGGAATTTCAGTCTTGATAAATTGAGTTTTTCTACGAGCATTGTGCGTGGTTGAACGAGATTAGAAAATGAAATTTCTGACAGTAGAATGCACGTAGGTGTGAGTGAATAGATCCAGTTTCGATAGAAACTAATGGTTTCTTTTTTATCGTATATTGTTTGCGATCAGATAATGTCGTTTTTAAATATACTAATTACAAGTTTTTATTGCCCGTGTTGTAAAGGTAATCACTATAAATTAGGGAGATTTTGCATCGTGAAGAATTTTATTGTATTGCACTTTCTTAAGTTATGTAAGAAGTCAATAGCCTATATACAGCGAATATTGTAAATAGACTTATATCTGCCGCAAATCAAAGTGAAATTTTCTGCAAGCAAAGGAATATCAAAGTATAGTATCAATAAAGTTATTAACTACACACTTCTGACTAAGTGTATATAATGCTTTACATCGTAAGTAAAAATAATAAGCAATATAAAGTCAGTAATCTAGACGGTAAACGTAATTGCTTGTTACACTACCTATATTTGACGCAGTCAGTCTATGCAAAATAATTCTCTAAATTGAATCGTGAGAATAGTTTTGGCTTAATGAAATGCGATAATGGTATATTTAACTCTTTTTTCCAATCTTAAAGATGTATATATATATATATTTTGCTGATCCCTTGGCGTGATAAAAGAAAGTAACCTGATAACTTCTTAATCTTTTGCCGATCTTAAAGCAATATTTGACTTCGCTTACGACTCTCACTTAACAAAAATTATTGAATTTCTTTTATCTCAAAATCAAAAGTTGCTTTGTACATGATGCTGCGCATGAACGCTGCACAGATACATAAGCGCAATTACTATGAGATCCAAGATACTGTGAATCAACAACGTTGAATCAAGTAAGATCATCAACGTTTCTATAAGATTGTCTAAACGAGCCGACTTTACACGAATAGTAATAAATTTATAGAAAAATATGCCTCGACGATGCTCAAAAGTTTATTTGCGGTCGCAAAGCCGAAGGATAAAGAGGAGTACATCGGCTGGTGTGCTCGCCACGTCATCCGCGAAAATGCACGGCTAAAAGAGAGGAAAGAGCCGAGGGATG
Source organism: Ormyrus nitidulus (assembly GCA_900474335.1). Classification (NCBI taxonomy): domain Eukaryota; kingdom Metazoa; phylum Arthropoda; class Insecta; order Hymenoptera; family Ormyridae; genus Ormyrus; species Ormyrus nitidulus. The sequence continues at coordinate 901 of UCOL01005548.1, read as the reverse complement.
TTATGAAAGTTTGCTTCGTTTTGGAGTTGAAGTCTGGTGTTTACGTATCCGAGGTATTCAAGCGCGGAAGATTTTCTTAACGAATCTTTCATTTTTCTTAATGGGTGTTGTATAACGAGAGTTATGGTATGGAAGCTTTAATTGAGGACGGATTATTAGCTGAGATGATATATTATTGAAAACTGCATGTACGACTTTGTACGGTTATGAAAACAGAGTTTTAAACGTAAATAGTCGTCAATTAAAACTTTGATTTTAGAGAGCAAAGGCATTCATATTATGTTGTTTAAAACTTTCTTGAAAATTTTATTTCGAGAAATAAGCTACAATAAAATTTTGAAAACTGGATTTATATGGTTCTGAAAGTTTCAAAGGTATAAGATCCTTATTTTCAAAATTTCAAAATACTTGCTTGAGGCAACAAAGTATCTAAAAATCGTCTGCGTTTATTCGGCGAAAAGCCGAAATACGCCGGTCCCGGCAGTGTGATACCTCCTTAATTTTGTCTCTCTCCCGGGATGCATACCAGCTCGGCTTTTTTTCCCCATTTCTTCAGCGCCCGGCTCGCATTCCTGCATGCGTGCGCGCGCCTTTTCTTTTTTGCCGCGACTCGCGGCGCGCAAACGAACCTCCCTGCCCCCCCCCCGGTCGCTTTTTAACACTCGGTTTTCCTGCTCGCGCGCGCGCGCCTTTTGCCTGGTGCCTCTCCGCCTCCCCCGTGCCGGCGCTGTTCTTTTCGTTTCATGCATTGTTAAGAGTCGTGCCGCTCGCCTTAATTCACTTCTTGTGTATTAGCGGCGAAGGGTCGCGGCCGCGCGTGCAGGCCTCGATGCTGGTGGCGATTAAAAACGCGGCTTGCACGTGCGCCGCCCTTTCTCTCCCCCCCCCCCCCCCCCCCCCC
>UCOL01005547.1:0-11368 GCA_900474335.1 Ormyrus nitidulus | reverse complement strand
ATTATAAAGCTTCTACTGAGAGTCTATTTATTTTTTTTTGATGACAATTTTAGATCGTCACGCTAGAATTACAACCAATTGTAGGCAGCTTCCCTCTGAAATTGAAAGAGAAAAATGAAAGCGGCTTTGAAATAATGAGGCATTGCAATTCGCGTATACCTGTACGCATCTTTAAATATTTTTCTAGTCTGCTCGAGCATCTTTTTGAAGGTTGTCAGATCAGCCGCTTTGTCCTTTTGCATCGTAGTCAAGCGCGTTTTTAAAGTCAAACATTCCTCTTGCAACAATTCGAGTCTAAAATGCAAAAGCAGTTTGTACCTCGTTGCTAGATGGATTTATAGTCGTACGTACTTCAACTTAAGTTCTTCTGGATCGATTGAATCGTTGCTCGGAGGTTTAGGCGCTTTTGATTTATAAGAGCCGGTGTTTATCCTCGGGAGACCGACACGTTCCAATTCCAATTTTTGTAATTTCGTCTCTATCTTCGCTGCTCGAACGCGCTCTTTTTTAAATGCTTCCTAAAAATGAATTTTTTTTCTCCTCAAGTCGTTCGAGAGCGAAGTTTGAGTTATAAATTAATCAATATTATAATGCAAAGCAGGTTAACAATTTAGGACGTACATTTAATTGCTCAAAATCATTTCTCTCTTTATCTAATCGTCGGTTCAAAACTGTGACCAATTCCAACAATCTCTCTCTTTCAGCTTCCGCGGCGATTCCGATTGCAATGTACTCGTTCGCATCTTTATTAGAACTCCTTGGACTACTCGCTGGACTCTCCTGGAACTTATTTGCCGGTTGATGATGACTCGAAGCTACGCTCGCCCCACTCCTAGATCTTATAAAGAAGTATAACATTAGTACTCAACAATCGAACCAAACTTCAAACGAGATCGATCGAATACCTCAATAGTTCGGTCTCCTTTTCCCTCTCCTCGAGCTGTCGCTTGAAACTTTTCAAGTGAAGATCCGCGGCTTCCAGCTCGCTCTGCAAAAGCACGATCTCTCTTTCGTACTTATCATTCTGCTTTCTAACTTCCACCTCCCGGGCTTGAAATTTATTCTCCGCTTCCTTTAACTGAGCCTATTAACCGGCGAACGTATTTATGAAAATTGCAGTTTTCGAACGGGGAGCGTTGGTTTTTTCTTTTTCTTATTACCTGCAAGGCGTCGATCAGCTGATTATCGTGAGTCGTTTTCTCGTTCAGAAGAGCGATTGTTCGCTTTGACGTATTTAAATCATTCTCCAGAACTGCCTTCCTGGCTTTGGCAGCCTCCAACTTCTTTTTCGTGCTTTCTAGAACGAACTCGCTTTCTTTCAGCTCCTTCATCAAGTTTTCTATCTGCTGCTTCTTCTCCTTGTCGTAGGTTCGAACGTTGGACAAACTTCTCCGTTCTAAATTATATAATTCGAATTGCAGTCGATTTTGTAAATTTGCTTTTGTATCATTTAGAAGTAAACAAGAAACCTAAAAGAGATTTTCTTCGCGTGCTTTGAGATTCGGAAAGTTTTGATTGCAGATCAGATAATTTTTGCTGGAGCTGTTGTATTTGCTCAGCTCTGCCTCGCCATCCTCCAGGCTGACTCGATAATTCGGCTACTGTTACATTCTCGCCAACTTCGCTACATAATAACTTTTATTTTATTTGTTAATGCTTACATTTTTGTAAATAAACATTCAAAATTATTTCAAAAGACTGTTTCATTATTTCACAATTCCAGAACCTTAAGAAATACGTAAAATTTGTTTAAATTTTAGAAACTTCTTGAATTTGAAAAATTGTGAATTAAGTACCTTTTGAGCTTTATTGAAATCTTGCTTCAAAGACGTGTAAGCATTTTTGGATTCGTAAAGTTTATTTGTAATATGTTGCAATCTTTCAGATAAACATTTAATTTGTTCATCCCTTTCTTTTAATAACAGTTTTGCGTGTTCATCCTCTGTCAATTTGTTAAAGAGACAAAATGAGCTGTTACTTTGCTAAACTAGAAAAACGTTGTTAAAATGATACTTACGATCAAAGCAAGATTCGTAAGTTTGCACCGATTGATTTTGTTTTTCTATGAGTAGAGTCAAGCTATCTAAATCATTGACACTTTTAGTCGCGTTGACATCGTAAATTTTCTAAAACGAAAAATAAATATAACCAATAAATTATAATAAATTTGTCGTTTTCTTTTACCTTTAGCGCCTCTAAAGATTTTCCCTTTTTAATTTCAGCTGTACTGCTTCGATGTCGTCGTTTTTTAGTCTTTCTGACTTTGCGAACGACTTCCATATTGTTTAAAAATCTCAGTACTTGCGCAAGAGTGCTTTATTATAAATTATGCTTTTCATCATGAATAAATCAGAATTAACATATTCGTTGAAAACTTCCTTATAAAATAAACGTCGTTATAAATAAATGTTGTACAAATATTATTAAAAATTTTTTATTAAGAATATAATGATTAATAAAAAAGCATTAGAGCTTTAGGTTATATTATTAAAATACTTTTTCTGACAAACTGTATATGGGTGCAACTCAAATATATATATATGTTATACATTTTTTATAGATTAATATTGCTTTGTTCAAATTTAAAATAGTTAAAAAAATTAAGTTCTTTGGTTTTAATAAAAAAAACTTACATCCAAGAAAATTTTAGACATTAATGAAACTAGTCAATTATTTTCACATTTATATTAAATCAGAATTTGGTCAAAAATTAGACTGATCATATAATAATGAGATCATGCGATGTTTCTCTTATCAGACTTTGATTTAATCTGTAATAATACGCTAAAATTATATTGAAATTTATTTTATAATTAATTAATCATTTTTATAAATATAAAGAAAATAATGTTAATCAATAAAAACGTAAAAAAAATTTTTAAAAATAAGCTTCTGATTAAAAGTGTTGTAGTATTTTAAAAAATAAAAAAATCTTCTTTTAGAAAAACTTTATTTTCGTAGATTTTTAAATTGTTTATTATTTATTAATTACAAACAGAAACAAGAATTTTATGTTTCTTTTTTAGTCAATATATGCAGCAGTTGGCACACAGTATTTTTCAGGTAAGGTTGAGTCACAGCAAAGACGCCTGCGTGTTCTATGCTGTTGTAATGTATGATATGCAGTCCCACCAACAGCCCCTGTGGCCTAATGGATAAGGCATCGGTCTCCTAAACCGGGGATTGTGGGTTCGAGTCCCACCAGGGGTACATATATTTTTTGCTTTTCTCGAAAGCTTAAAAAACTACATTTTTATCTGATTTTATTATACAATAATTAATAATAATGATGATATCTTTAAAAATTATTGAATATTAATATTATTAATTAAAAAGTATTTAACTTTGGAAGAAAAAAACTTTAAGAAAACAGTTAAAAATTATAAAAAAACTTATATAAGAACTTAATTTGTGAAGAAATAAATTAATACAGTATATGAGTTATATCTTTATATTTTTGTATAAACGAACGTGCATACATTTATAATATTTTATAACATGCAAGATACGTATTTAGAAGAATATTCTTCTAATTTTTACGTATCCATTAGTCAAATAAAGCTAAATATAACTTTATTGTAAAGTATTTTTGTGAGTGTAGTGTAATTTATATTAAATGCTAGACTATTATTTACAAAATGAAACAAAAATATAAAAATGTTTATCACATTTATCATTCAACTTATAGTCGTTCGTTATAGCATTAGAAGGCAAATAAAATGCTCATTTGAAATAATTTTTATCAAAACTTTGCAATAAATCTAAGCTTAAAAACATAGTCTAATTAAAAATTATTTTAAAGACTATTTCTGATTTTTGCATTCTCACACACTCCAAATTACAAAAAATTATCTTTGTACTTTTTAAGAGTCATTCTTATTGAACTTTCTCCGAAAGTTGCGTTTATGATTTTCTTTCTTGCTGCCAGCTAACATGCCAGCCTTTCTGATGGCATGTAGTTTTTTATTTTTGTGAACAATATCTTGCTTATTATTTCCTTTTTTGGAACCAGAACTTGTATACTCAACCTTTATCGGCCTGCCCCTCACAAATGTTCCATGTAATGATAATCCTTTCTGTAAAAATAATAATGCAATATAATGCATTATATATATCTGATTTCTAATAAATGTATAAATTTTCTTAATTGTTTTCCTCATAATCAACACTATTTTCAAATTCAACGTATGCAAATCCTTGTGGGACGTTGCTTCCATGCTTTAGGGGAATTCGAACATCTTTAACTTTTTCCACTTTTGTTAAAAAATGTGTTTTGAGATCTGCAGTAGTCGTGCTGAAAAGTAATATTTGAAAATTAAATTTTTTATATGCTTATTTGGTTTTTATTGCTGATATTTATTAATTTACCTGAAAGGTAAATTACCAACAAAGAGAACATATCTTTGTTTTTTGGAATTGTTCTGATTATTCTCTTGATGTGGTTTTATTCCTTTCTTTTCTTTAACACTTTTATCTTTAATTTTTATATCCTTTTTCTTAGGAACATCATCAGACTCTTCTTCGACTTCATCTTCATCATCCTCATCTTCCTCTTCATCATCATCATCTTCCTCTTCATCATCCTCATCTTCCTCTTCATCATCATCGTCTTCCTCTTCATCATCTTCCTTTACATTTTCCTCCACCACTTCTTCTTTTTTAAATGAGTTTTCACTTGATTCAATTTCACCATCTTCTAAATCTTCTGAATCACTCTCATCTTCCTCCATTACAGAAATCGATTTTTTATTTTTCTTCTCTAATTTAATTTTATCTGATTTATTTACTTGTTTATTTTTAGACTTATTTTTATTGGTTTTAATTTCTTTTTCTGTTAACCCATTATCGCTATCGTCATCACTTTCAAGATTATTGCCATTGAAACCCATCACAGTATCTTTTAATTCTTCAATTTTCTTATTTTTTTGCTTTTTATTCTTTTCCTTGGTTTTCAATGGCTGAACATTATCACTATTGTCTTTAGCTCCAACTTTATCTTCAATGAAAAGTTGTTGTTTTACCATATCTTTCTTTGTATTCTTGTCTTTCTTAGATTTTTTAGGACTAAGTTTTAAATCTTTGGATGGAGACTTTTCAGATTTTATTTTATTTTTATTTTCGTTTACTCCTCCTTCTGATTTCTCTGTTTCCTTGGCGCTTGTATTATTATCTGATGAAATTTCAATTTCTAACTTCTTTTTCAAAATAGCTAATTTTCTTTTAGCAGTTTTAGATATAGTTTCTCGACTTTTAATTTCAGCAATTTTCTTTTTTATATCCTCCAATGATAATTTCTGAAGAGCATGAAATCCACCATGTTCTTTCCGCATTTGTTTTCGTTCTTCTAAACGAGGTTGTCTTTTTTCCTTAAACTTAAGTTTCTTCTTTGAGTTTACTTCTTTACCTGACTCTTTTTTTTCTGCCTTCACATTGTCTTTCTTCACAGGACTCGTTTTACTTGCAAAAGAATCTTCAGATTTTTCCTGCTAAAAAATAAAATTTTTTTGAGAATATTGTTATATTTAAATACGGTAACATTTTATTAAAAATATACCTTCTTATTCTTCTTTTTTTTCTTCTTTTTCTTCTCTTCGTTTTCTAAACTAGATACATTATTTGAAATTTGTACATTCTTTTTGTCTGGAGAATTCAAGTTTTCTGTATTGGACTTAAATTTTTTTTTCTTAGACAATTGTTGACCCACATCTTCTGACGTTTTAAGAATCTGTATATCTTTTTCACCCTCCGCCTCGCTAGATAGTCGTTTCTTTCCTTTTTTAGTCATTTCTAAAAATTAAACTTTTTATTGTACCGACGTTATAGAAACGTTATATATTAAACTATAGGAAATACTTCGACTTCAAAAAAAAATTCTTTAAATATTACTTTTCATTCAAAATGTTATAAATAATTAACTTATATATTTACCGTAAAAACAAATTCACGTGGTCCCTAATGCCGGGCTTGTTTTTCTAGAACTATCTTTAGGTTAGGTTCTCAAAGCGTGTGCACGTTTTTTGGAATTGGGAAGCTTCGAGTTTTGTAGTTGGCACGGCCATTGGACACGAACTTTCGTGTACAGCGCCACCATGTTGATAACGCCATTCTCTCTTATGTCAGCGAGCAGTGAAGACGAGAGTTAGGTTATCGTTCCAAATGAAGAGCGCAATTCTTTGAAAAGTTACAAGGATGGAGATCACAGAAGAAATAGATTCTTGCTGGGTTTTTAAGAACAATGAATCTCTATTAGAAGTAATACAAAAAATTATTCTTTTGTAAGTATAAGTATATTGTCTTTTAATTCTTCTGTGTTCTGTGTAACTGTTGTTTTATATGCAACGTTAACATTTGAAAATTTCTTTCCAGTCTCGCCAATCGCTGCAGATTTCTTGGAATTCTGGCCGTGCTGAATTTGTCAACATCGTAGTTTTTGTAGCATCGTGCAGTAGAAAAATTGAAGTAAGTGATATAATACCTCTAAAATAATGAAAATTAAATATTTTATTAATCGGTTTATACTTAAAATTTTATAATAAATTTCTAAATATTTTCATTTAATTATCATTTAAAAGCTCGTGAAAACGCTTTTGAACATTGCATTGCTATATTTTTAATACACCTACGTTTACGATCGTTTACAATTCCCAAACTCTTCTCGTTTAAGTATGCCAACCGTCATTTCGAATTTATCTAAACAATCTCTATCGCGTAAATTAAATGAAAATTCCAAAATACATATTGTTCTTAGAATGCTGCGATAATTTGCTTCCTTCTTTTTCCAGAAGGTTTTAGGGCTGGGTGGCTTTTGTTTGAAGGAGGGTTGAGGTTCAGAAATTACCTTGATTTGTTTAAAAAAAATAGTTAGGTGTTTGAAGTAGATCGTTTATGTTTTAATTATTTTAAATTTTATTAAAATAGATAAGTAATTTGTATATATATAAATATTATATGTTTAACAAGTTTATATACTATTATCGTCAAACAATCTCTCAATTATTGTTAATTATTCAATAAACGATTCAAGAAATATGAAAATATAAATTATGTTTTGCATAATTTTGCGTAACCAAAGTAACTTAAATTTGTCACTTAAGTCAAACATCTTACTTCATAAAGTTCTTATTTTAAATATTCTTTCAATAACTTATTTTTATTTCTCTGCTCTCACCTTTAAACAATGAAACTGTAAACTTTTTTTCTACTAATTTTACTAACTTTAATAAAGTGTTTAAAAATAATGCATCAATCTGTATTCGATTAAATAGTCATTTGAAAAACAAATCACAAATGTATAGGACCAGGCACTAGCTTCCGGCGGAAGGAGGCTAACTGCGAGTCAAGCCAAGGACACAGTGCATTAAAAAGCGTAATTCCAATTGAAAAAGCATCGCACAATCGCATGTAAATAGCTATTTTTACATTTCCTTCTGGCGCGCCTTGATGTTTTGTGCTTTTTGGACGAATCAGATTTTTAAGACGATGAAAAAACGTACTTATCGCGACTGGAAATTTGCAATTCTTTGATTGTCACTGGCGTTTAAAACCATATAATTAATTGAGCTTGGTTCTGTCGTTTGTATTTCATGTTTTATTTACGAAATTGGCCTCGTTTTTTTCGAATATTTTTTAAAGGATTTAAATAAATTATAATTCTAAAATTTTTTTAAAAAATTGAAATAGCAAATTTTTATTGAAACTAAAACGAAGCTTTTATAGTGTTTTAGAATTATTTGCAAACGAAAATTTATTCACGTCAATCCTGAACCACTAAAAAGTACCACAAAGCCAATGTAAACGAAGTTGCAAGCAAAAACCGTAGTCTCAATTTCAAAAACTTTCCAGTTACCTACATTTTAATAACTTTTTTTCCTTGAAAAAATCCGTAGAAGATCCCATCGCAAGTCCGAGCATAAACTAGTAAAGTTGCGGAGCGCCGCTTCGGCTATTTATCTTTCGTGCGAATGTGGACAAGCGCACGTACAAAACTAACGGTAATGACGTTTAACTCACAGTGCATCAATTATTGACGAGTCGCTCGCTCCTTCTATCATTCCGACAGCGAAAATAAATTTTCCGGGACCTGGCAGGAGTATATGGAACGATGATCGAATATTTCTGTTTTAGAAAGAGTTTTTGCGCAGAAATAACGCATTTTCTGCATTTTTGACACGTGTGATTGACTTGTGATCGGGATACCTTGTTTGTGGGAGAAATCAAATATATGAAGGAAACGGTATTTAAATGTAATGTAGATTGAAACGAGTTTAAAAGTTTGTTTACAGTTATTCTTTTATTATGCAGTGGTGTATACGAAAAAAATTGACTTACGTCAAAGCAATTGACTGCAAGTGTCAAGTACAGACATGATTACGTGACATTCATTATGCGTTACATTCAAACGATTTATTATTTAACTATTTCACGATTTTAGGAAGTAATTATCTAAATATAATGAACCGAGGCATCATATAGTTTACTTCAACCTTTTTAATGACGCCCCAATGCATTAGAAACAGTGCAATTCAAGCTCTTCCTTTACTTGTTTTTAAAATACGTTTAATAATGATTTTATTCTCTTTGATTTAATTTTAACTTCCCCTTGAGTGACATAAGTGGCAGTATTTAATGTGTTCTACATTTCAATAATATGCAGCTATGTATAACACATCCCATTGTCGTAACGAGCATTCATTTCTCAGTATTTTATCCAATATCACGCAAAAATCAAAACCTTTTAGCTCGTCACACTCAAACACTGGTGAAAATCACTTGAGGCTTAGGCTTTAAAAAAAAAGCCTTTTCCGTACATCGCGTAAGTAACGTACATCGCGTCATTGCTAAAGCACGTAATTAAACGTCTAAACAGATGCTTATAAAGAATCGCACAAGACTCTGAATCGATTTAATATCGATAAACGTTTTTTCGCGTAAGGAAAATCCGTCACTTGGTGTAGAGAGGTCAACGATGCGAGGAAATTTTTCACGCAATAGTTTGAAATGCTGTCACGAGTGCACTTGACCGTTCAAGAACGGTCTGCTTTTTGGTGCTAATGCAAGTAGGTTTTTCCTGGGATTTTCAATCTTGATAATCGATTATTTTCAATTCATTAGTTTTTCACCATTTCTACATTCTTCCAATAATGGAAGGACGTGCTTGCAGTGCCACGGATTTCTACTAATATTTAAATTAAATAATAAAAATCTTCAATATAAATATTGAACTAAAAATTTTGCTAAATAAATATAGAAATATTGAAGTAAAAAATTTGCTACATAAATTTTGCTATATAAAATTTGCGCTGATAACCAATTTTTTGGTAGGATTTGATGATGCAATTGCTGATTTTTCAAGTACGTTGATAAATGTCTGTAAAGTTATGAAAGTCCTTATATTATTCATCGCATGAATTAAGCCAGAAAATTAATTTTGTAGCTTTTAAAAATCAAAATTCTTATTGGCCTTTATAAACAATATAAAGGTACCGTTTAAACATTTTTCATATTGTTAAAATAAATTTTATAATTGATATTTAGAATGCTAAAAAGAAAACGCTTTTTGTGAAAACAGTTAAACTACAGAAATATATTCGATTCTTTTATTTTGTATGCTTAATTTTTTCTAGAAACAATCTTAAGATTTTCAATCGAATCAGAGAACAAAAGTAAATTTATTGTGTTTGCATATCAGATATGAATAAATCTGCATTGCGTGGTCTTACGAGATCTGCCGATTCGTGGATCTCAATTCGTTACTACTTTAGAAAGTACCATGCATTTTAAAAACCTGAGCTGCATTTTAAATCGATAGATTTTTCCTATTTTTCTTAATGGTGTAAAATGTTAAGTTGAAAGTTGACATCGATTTTTGTAAAAAATAATTTTATCTCGAAAGTACAAGTCTTATAAACATTAATCTACGTGTTGCTCATGCACATAAGAATTGTATACTTAAACATTGTGCACAATTTAGCATTGGTAAAGTTTATATATAGATATATTGGGATATGCTAAATGGCGCACAATTAAATTGCTAAATTGTGCACAATTAAATGCCTACAATTCTTATGCACATATACAATTTAATGCCATTTAAATTAGAACTACAAATTTTCCGTGTTACAGAAATAAACGGGTCATAGGTAACAAGATTTAAAAGACAGCTGTATAAACAGATCACTGAATTGCTTTATAGATCATTCAATATTTATCAGTTTTTTCACGATAGGTACTTACTGGGATTCTTGAGAAATTCTGCTCAATTTTTTTTGTTATATTAGATAACAGTAAAGAAAACTAAACTACAGAAAACTGAAAACGATCTATAGCACTATGTACTATTCACTTGCCTGGCGCAGTGAGAACCACGGCAGGCAATAGGCTATCGGGCTCCCTTACAAATTCGAAGCAAAACTGAAATATTTTCCGACACGTGTTTGAAGCCACAGCTGTCCCGTGGACTCACCATATAGTCCAGGTGTTAGACGCCGGCGTATCTCAAAACTGCGAGAACATGTTGGCTATTGTCGCGAAACGCCAGCCTGCGCCCATAAACTGGCGTCGATGAATAGTACCATAGAAATTTTAGACCTCAGAAACGCGATATATATTGCAGTCATGTATACATAGATCTTGAGCAAGAGAGACTCGGAGAAAACATCACTTAAAGCGCAACGTTTACTCGGAATTCGGTACTGTGGCTAAACTTGGATGCATCATAGATGAGGCCAATGATGCGTTTTACTGATGGGTTAATCAACCGAGATGTAGGTCGCTAATCGATTCCTAACTAGAATTTTTTTTAGAGATTGACACGTTTAAGTTAGGCTTAGATCCAGTTTCACATAAGGGGATGTATTTATTGAGAATTTGATTGCAGTTCGAGGTTTTCGTAGAATTGCAGATTTATAACAGCATATTATATTAAAAACTTTGATGTTTTTAAGAAATGGGAAAGGGAAATGGGAAAGAACATGAAATTTTACGAGAAGATATAGTAATTTAGTCATACTCTGACAGTTTTGTAAATTTTATAGAACAGTATTAATTTTAAATCGAAATATTACAAAAAAAAAATTATTTATTCAATCTATGAAACCCAACGCAAATGGCTATCAGTATCTTTCCTTAAAAAAATGGTGAGTTGCCGACATCCAACATTGTGATTGATTGAATATGAAAAAGTGCGAAACAAATGAAATGCGAAAATTAAAGTTTTGTCTCTAGATTTGTATTTTCGAAAGAGTACAATACCTTACACCTAATTGAAGGGTCGGATGCAAGAACCCGCTCTACGCTCGAAAACGCGGAAAAGTATTGTCCACGCTCGATCTACGGATCTGATTTTAAATGTTAAAAAATGGATTTTTAA
>UCOL01005546.1:0-11367 GCA_900474335.1 Ormyrus nitidulus | reverse complement strand
CAAACTGTTCGCAAAGAAAAATTCTTTAAGTAAACGCTAGGTGACGCGTCACACATAAAGGGATGTTTCACATTTGCAGTTTTACATTTATACTTTTAACAGAAACTTTTCAATTCACTAATAGTACATTGTGTACCAAGGGTGCAAAATAGCACATTTTTGACACGTGGATGCGAAATTCGATTTTTTTTATGTCCGTCTTGTGGGCGAAAAATAGTATGCTATCGCATACGTGAGCAGAAATGTACCATTTTGCGCCCACGGGAGTTTGGTGCATAATATAGTAACTATTAAAGCTTTGAAAAATACATCTCTATTTGTACAACAACAAGAAGTTAAAATTATTCTATTTCAACGAGCTGCACGACTAGTTTTTTACAAGCACTGCGTTTAAAAGCTGCCCTACCGTATACCGAGAGAGAAAAAATTGGCAACCATCAGTAAACCGTAACTCAAAGTATTTCAATTATTGCATACATAATAACATATCTTAAGCACCGGGCGATGCGTAAAAAATGAAAAAAAAAGCAGAAAAACGTTCACAAATAAAAGATAATATCGACAAGACTTTACGATTCCAGACCGTTAACTTTAATGAAAAAAACGGCAGAAGGGGGAAAGAACGGCTGAAATTACACTTTAAGAAACTATTTCCACGAGCGCAATAATTTTGAGCAGAGGGGAAAAAGGTAAAGCCCGTGGAATCTGAAAGAGATAAAGCGCTTATCAATCGGTAATTACAGGGAGGAGTTAGCCCAAAGAGGGGCATTCTATTTAGCGATACAAATCGGCGCGGGATTCCGATAAAGCTCGGGGAAAAAAGTGCAGTTAATCCCCAAAGGCGTCACCGAAAATTGGTATTTTTTATTTTTTGCAAGAAGACGGCGGAGTTCCGAAAGGGTCCCGAAGCCGCAGAGCCGCAGAGCCGCCTTAGCCGCCGTTCGGCCACCGACCTCATCTCTCTTCTCCTCCCGTCCTCTTGCCTCCTTCGCTCCTTGCCTCCTCCTCCCTTGAACCTTTCAGCATAAAGAAGGAGGGCTCGCGAGAGTTACTTACTTTCAATCTGTCAGAATCTCACTCGGTCCTCGTGCCTTGAGGAAAGACTCCTTTAGTTTCAGCTAACCGCCGTTCGTTCGACGAGATTTCGGCGATTCTCCTTTCGCCTCTTCCTCGTTCTGCTGCTCTGCCGAAGCTCGTTTGCCAAACTGAAGGAGGTGGAGCCGAGGTGCGCGCAAACAGGAGGGAAAAGATGCGGAAAGAGAAGAGAGGATAATATTTGTTTACGACTGTAATTTAACTTTTCTTTCAACGAGATGAATCGAATCTACTTTGCCGATGGCCGATGGGTCGCCCGAAAATTTACTTTCGTTGTTTCAACGAAATTGCACATCGAAACTGATTTCCGTTCTATAACCAAAGTTTGCACTTTCGGTTTACAGGAGACCTCGCTAAAAGCTCACGTGAGTATTGGTATAACAAAGCAGTATGGTAACAAAAATAATCACACCAATGTAATAAATAGTAAGCTCTTTTCGTGCTGGTAAAGCTGACGAGAAGTAAAAATTTAATCATTATTTTGAAATGATATCTAAAAGCAAATAATTTAATCAGAATAAATCCGCTGTTTATTAAGATACATTCTCGAGTGAAAGTGGTCGTGAAGTTTTACACTTCAAATTTATCGACACTTAATTCAATCTTAATCAAATTAAATTCCGAAGTGAAACGGTTCCGATAATCTCGCGAAGAGGATTAAAAAAACAAGATAGCGGAGGAGAGAGAGAGAGCGAGAGAGAGAGAGGTAAAGAACTCGGTGAAGGGGGCTCGAAGAGAGAAGAGAAGCCGCGTGCGTACGGCGAAAGAGGCGCAAAAAGAGGAAAAAGGCCCGGGAGAGGAATGGAAACGCCAGAGATGAAGGGCAAAGCGGCGCGGAAAGCCGACGTACCTCTTCGCATCGAAAGAACAAGAGAGGGAGCGGCGAAGGAGGCGGCGGCGGCTGCAGCCGCTCATGCGTGCGCGGCACGCCCCTATTTCAATTGAGCGCCGAAACTCGAATGCCAGGCCCCGCATATCGGGGGGCTTACGCCGGGACATCGCCTCCGCTAATGTCGCGAATTCCTCGAATGCCTTGCTTTTGTAAGCCCGTAAAAACTCAAAATCCAATTAAACCCCATTAAAGCAGTTCCTCTTCTTTCTTTTACGCGCTGCTCCTGCCTCTCCCTCCACCTCTGCCTGCAGACGCCCTTTTTTTCGATCGAGCTCCGAACCTTCGATCGCAAAAACTACACCGGTAAATATATCCCTCGCTTCGGGCATTAGAACTCGTGTGAACAATATATTGTCCTTCATTCGTGGCGATTTGAACATTTTATTGCATGCAAAGTCAAAAATCTCCGATATAATTAGTTTTAATCTAGTTATTCCCTCAGCAGGTTTCGAGCTACTGAAAATCATATAGGTAAAGAGTAATAGAGATAGAAAGAGAGGACAAGGCGTAGCCAAAAGAAACAATAGCTCGCTTCGAATTATCGAATAATGGAGCGCGAGAAAGCGACCTGTTGCTAGTGAATTGCGCGCGATTGAAAACGTGAACGCCAAAGGAGAGAGAAAGAGAGAGAGAGAGAGAGAGAGAGAGAGAGAGAGAGAGTGTGTGAGAGAGAGAGGGTAAAGAAGAAGCTCGTTCGCAAGGCATCTCACTCCACCTCTCTCTTTCTCTCTGTGAGCTCAAGGGATCGGCTGACTCGGGTCGTAGACCAGCGGAACTCAGTCTCGAAGAGCAGAACGACCATCTAACCGGTCAGACAACTTTTTAACGAGACGCGAAGGGGGAAGAAGAAGAAGGAGAAGAAGAAGACCGCACTTGCTTTCCTTCTCTTTGAGCTCCAGCGTGGCACTATTGGAAAAATTGTTTACTTTCGTAAAAGATTTTACGGCTGCAGAGGCGCATTTTGAATGAATCCCGCGCACAATGATTCTAGGCGACGGAAACGGCCAAAAAGCCCAATTTACGAGACTCGTTTGTGCCCGCAAACTGGAATAACGAGTGTGAAGCATAATCGTTCGAATTTGTAGAAATACTTTGTGTAGCTTCGTTGGGAGAAAAAGAAGGAAAAGTTTTTAATTTAAAAGCTATAATTTTGCGTTAAACATGCGTGGGTAGACACGGCGAAAAAGCGATTTTAAAGGCCTTAAATAACATCGTTCAGTCACTTTATGCGCATCGATTCCACGGCACAATGATTTTTTCTTGGCTGGCTTCCAAATTCAAAATACTCTTCGCTAAATTTAAAAAAATTGCCCGCTTCTCCGAGACGCGGAAATTGGCGGCTTACAATTATTTCAGTAATTAATTAGCTCGTTTAATTTTGAAAATTTTTTAAATTTCAATTTTCAATCGAATTAAACATTTTAATTTTGGATTCAAATAACCTTTTCGATTAAAAGTCTTACTAATAAGTGTGAGTTTGTAAAACGAGCATCAGGCGATGCAAGCAAAAAGGACGGTGCGGTCGGATTAAATTTGATCCGATAGAAGGAAAGAAGGATAAAACTACAGTCGAGTCTATTCGCCTACAGAGGCGTGCAAAATTTTTCTCACAATTATTAATCATTCAGATTTCTAATCTACGCAAATATATTGTATCACCGGTCGAACTCCTTCCTTTGGTAATTCAATAAGGGTCGTATTTATGCTGACGGGATCGATCGGTGAAAGGCGTGAAGACAAGCTGATTCTTTTGCTTTAATGGAGGCTCAGGCGCCCGTCTGGACTCATCCGCCTCAATGATGTATAGAGGAAATTGATTCGAATGGCAGCGGTATTTATATAAGCTTGATGAGCTGCCGATTCCAAGTTAAAAATTGCCTCTGCTTACGACGATTTGTTACTCGAGTGCTCAGGAATTATAGCGATGAGCTAACATTAAACTCTGCGGCAGATGAGAGCTGCGAAAGAGCCACGTAAATAGTTTGCTCTTTGCATCGTAATTATAGGCTCCGCGAAAACACGATCACAATGATTTTGAAATGTTTAAGTGCGCGCCAATTTGGTATTATTCATTTTTAACGTTTCAGTTCATTAAGCATTATAAGAAAAAAGGTAAATGCAGTTTTGATTCAGGAAAAATGCTAGAAAGCAGTATTAATGAGTCCGCATGGTCCAAAAAACTTTGCGATTTCTAATGTTGACTGAAATTTTCAGGCAGTTTTTTAAAGTCTGAGAAAAATCTGTCGACTGTGCACTTGCAAAGAATCTTGCGCTCTTGATTTGAATAATGCGAGAATTTCAAATACTGAAATGCCAGGTGCCCGATAAAAAAATGAAAAATCAGTGTACTGAAGCACGAAACTACGAAGGGCAATGAATTTCACTATGAACTAGAAATTTAGATGACCCATAAACATTCATTATCTGACAATTACGTTTTGAAATAATGGTATAGCAACTCTGCTGGCTCGTTGTGAGGCTGGACACAGGTGCACTTTTTGAAAACTGCATCATTAACTAATTTTAGTACCATATAAATAACGTCTCGTTTAAGCGAGTAGTAACAAGACTGCTAACAAGATATTTATAAAACTTCAATGACTCTATTGTTCATAGCTTTAGTAAGTAATCATAATTTATGTTTTAATTTACTTATTTTTCTATAATCATTTAAAGCGTTTCTACGAAGCCAACTGTTGAGATAAAGATCTAATAAAAAAAAGCAATTTCCTTGCTTTTATCAAACCTTTTAATGTTCCTAGTTACTACCAAGAAGGTATATAATCACATTTCTGTCAGGTTAAGTTCCTTTCTTTCCCATCCGGAGGTAAACAAAGTCCTTAAACACACAGCAATCAAGTCAAATTAGATGCATAAAAAGCACAATCAGGTCATACTAACGGAAGGCATTTTTCATGAAAGCATTCATAGCAACTATTGGAGAAACGCATTGTCACACTTGGTAAAGAAAGGAACCGCGCGCACAACTGCAATCAGCTCGGCATGATAATTTCCCAGCCGTACTTTAATACTCGAACCACTAAATTATACCAACGAAAGCCTCGGTCGCTTTGTCGTCGTTCGTTATTAACAACCATCAGTCCTTCGCGCGCGACTTTTCTAGCTAAAAACACACTGTGGTTTGCTTCGCATTCCTGCGCCTGTTATGCGAATCCGATAAATGCGCCGGATGCGCGAACGTGTTCAGGTATTCAATTGTCCGCTGGATGAAAGTTTTTCATGCGGAGAACGGAAAAAAATTAACATTTTTCGTGATTTTAACTTTATAATTGATTCCCCGCACTGGTTTCATGTTGCATACGAAATTATTGTTCTTTCAATCTGAATTGATAAATCCGAATATGTGACACGAACACATCGAATAATCGAAAAATAGTATTCGTTTCTTTTGATTGAGAGGGAGTTTTGAATTATAAACGCTAAAATACCTACAAATGTCAAACTTTCGGATTACTTTCGATCGCGATTATTTCAAGTATACCGTGTCATAAAGCCGCTTTCCTTTTCGCAAAAACCGCTAAAAATATCAATACGAGCGAAAGTCATTTTTCACGTGACTTTCAGTTGCATATTAAACCGGCTAATTTCGCTTTCCAATATTCTCGGAGAATGGCCACCCGCGCATCTGTCCGATTGACAAACAAGCTGCACACTGTTCGGACTTGCGTGCAAACGAGCTCTCCTATTACACTTTTTAATCAAGTAGGTCAGTCGGCGTCGTTCTGTCCGTGTAAATCGGAGCCTCGATCGGCTAGTACGAGCCGATTTCAAGGCCGCGTCGCAGGGACGGGGGGACTCTGGCGCTCTCTTTCTTCTCCTGCGGGTAATGAGAGGTTAGGCAAGTGCCGATAAATCCAACGAGACTCGGGATTTGTAAATTATACCCTGCTCCATAAAGGATATCCGCCGGATTGGACGGACGAGCCTCTCTTTCTCTCTCCTTTGGGCTGTTGAAAAAGCCTCTGCATCGAGAAGGCCGATTTCTCCTTTTTTCATACTCTATTCAGCGCTCTTTCTCTTACTTGCGCGCCCTAACAAGATGCTTTTTCAGAAAAACTTCTTCAAATACAAGTATAACTAGAGCTTGTGATTACGAAGTGAAAAAGCGCGAGTACTGGGCCTCGGAAAACCAAGAACACAGTAAAAGTATAAAGCTTACAAAGATGACGTTTTGACGCTAGTATTTAAGCAAAAGCGTAAATTCTAGTACGACTATTTGTAGATAAAAAAAGACAATTTGTGCCCGAAAACAGCAAAGCATCGGCGACTGCAATGCGCGCGTTTAATAATTAGATTTAGTAATTAGGAGCGTCCACTGAAGGCTAATTACAAAATTTTCCGGCTGAGTTTTCAAAGCGCAAGGACGAAGACGGAAGAAAGGAGCGAGAGGCGTAGGGCTATGGAAAAAGGAGGCCAAATAATTAGCGCGTAGAGGAGCGAGATGAGCTCCTTACATCAAAGACCCTCCTCGTCTCCGGCTCTTTGCCTCTCCGCCGTCCTTTTAAAGAACTACACGATTGGAATAAGAGTACCAAGGAAATAAATAGGCGGAAAAGATTCTGGAAAAAGGCTTTGGATAGGTTTAATGCGAGTCAGCGACGCTACGAAAGTTGAGATGCTCGGAGTCGGATAAACAAATCAGCAGGGTTAAAGAGTACGGCGCTGTTTGTTTAAAAAAAAAAAGAAAACGTCCTTGAAGAGCTTTCTAAGTTTTATCCGAGTGGTAATTAAGCTGGAATAGTGCGAATAGCGCTTACTTAACTAACCTTACATCTTAAAAATTAGGGCCTGAAGGAGTTTCTTGCTTGGGATTTCCAGCTAGTCGTAATTAACAAGTTGTGGGTGAAAGAGCCATTGACACATCTTTAAATTTAAATTCTTTCACAGTAATTTGTGGTTTGTACTCGAATTTTAAAATGTTAAAAATATTTTCTAGTAAATAACTTGATTTAAAATTACCTTTGCACTCGTCGATGATTCATTCGTGTAAATTAAAGCACAAAACTGATGATTGACTGTCTTATACACTTTTATTACATTATTTCCTTGATTTTAATTTTGAAAAATTTAAAGCTAACTCCTCATAATTATCGACTAAGTCTCTGATTTATCTCCTTTTAGCCGAAGAAATAAATCTGCGGTTTATCCAGAAGTGACTTTCTAGCCCTTCACGTCGGAGCTTCGTTTCAATTGACGGCCGAGGCGTCGCAAATTTTTAATCCGCTAATCGCGTCTTCCACTCTCGTTCCTCCTTAATCCGACCACACTTTTTCGCAGCGATTTCCCAGGTTCCCTTTGAGCGACGGATAAGTATTCCCTCCCGTTGAAAAACAATGCTAATTTATATTAAACGTTTTCATGTCGTTCCTCCTGTAAAAGCCTCGGCGTCGAGCGCATTTTGCTGTCTCTGATCTGCCACAGAAGAGACGCGCTCGTTCGTCCTCTCATTTAAATGCATAACTCAGGAAAGGTGTAACGAAGGCTTCACGTACAAACGCGCCGGGACTCCCCTCGCTGCCGAAAATCGTGATAGCCAATATTTTTTTTTCCTAACCCTTTGAGCTCATTTTGTTTTAGAGCTCTTGTTTTTATGGCAGTCCGGCTTTTGGGGAACAGCGAGATGGAAATTTTTTGACACGTGATAACTTTTGACGTTTTATGGGCTCGACGGCTCTTTGAATGTTTCGCGATGCGACGACGAGCCGACTCTTTCCGCCCGGCCATATTTTTTGTTTTCTCATTCAAACTATCGCGTCGCGCAAAATGCTTGATGCCTTTTTTAATGAGAGTTGACTTACCCACTGTTGAGTGATGCAAGTTGTGTGGCGAGAGTGTGACTTACCTGAAACAAACAAGAACGAATTTTGGAAACGGGGTCGAATAGTGCAGTATTTCGTCAAATTCTATTTATTTGCATTCTAAAATAAAAACGACGGTGAATGTTAATAGTACAACGAAAAGTTTTTTTACATTAGTACTCGTTTTAAAATAAATAATTTATCTATTGATCCTGATTTATAATACTTAAAAAATTGATAAATTCTCTTGTCACGAACTTGCAAGAGAAACAGACAAAAATATTGAGTTACAGACGGAATTTAAATAAATGATGTGTTTATTGATAAATTGGAATAGCTTAACTTTATCGTTGCTGATTGTTTTTTAACGACGTCGTTTCATGATCATTTTTTACACGAGACTTTCGGTGTTACAGTATATGGTGTTAGAAAAAAAGAACCGTTAGTCAGAATCTCAAGTTCTTTATCTTCGTAAATAAGCTGGTAAAGTTTCGTAATGACTTTCATCTTGGTACTGATTTATACGATCGAAATGTTTTCTGACGGTGATTTTCGACTACATAAATTAACATAATATAAATGGCTTGGAACAACAATGGTCTATTAATTAGCATAAAATTATCGAAAGCAATTAACAGCACACTTCAAATAAAAGCCTTTTCTGAGTTTGGGACTGACTGACTAATTTTTTAAAAATGTTTTATCGGTATTATTTAAATTATAACTGCGAATAAGTGACTAATCGTTCATTTAAATTCGTAAATTATTATTGCTTTCTTACAGGACATAGTCTCATAATAAGAAATCAAAGCCGATATTATCTTTTTATATATTCATAATTACAGTGTGACTTTTTAATATAGGAAAAAATCGATTGATACTGATTTTACCTATTTTACCTATTTTATTTGAAAATATTAGAAAAGGCAGGCAATAAAAAATAAACTCTGAATTCATCCGATAAAGGAAAACGTAAAAAGTGAAATCTCCAGTTTAATAAAGTTCGTCCTCAAATGCAAACTATCAACAAGAAATTCCACGAGCCGCGAAAAATCAAAAGAAACGAGCCCTCCTTAAAGTTGCACGGCGCGCAACCGGAGAAAAATACGTGAAACTCATCGCAACGATTCTCATTGGCGCAGCGCGCAAAACAGTCTTTCCGGCTTGCTCGCGGTAGCAGCCCATTCAGAGTCAGAACTACGTCGCGCAAAGACAACAACGGCGACGGCCTCCGCGAAATCGCGGAAAAACTTGGCGTTTTTACGGCGTCGCGACTCGTTAAGCGCCTTCCACCCTCCCTCTGGCCCCCCCGCGCATCTAGTAGCAGAAAATTCCAGGTATAACGGGCCGCGTTTTTAGACGACTTGACGCCGTCGTTGCGCGAAGTGCAGGAAAGCAGCGCGGATAACCCGCCGAGTGCGAATGCTTTTTTTCTTCTAGTTCAGATAAACCCGACCTAAGTATTGCCAGTGCTGTTACACCTTTATTTTATAAATGGAATGCTGCCGAGACAAAGACATTTTATCAGGCGACGTTGGCGATGGAGTAGTTAGGAAAAAGGTTTGAAAAGAAAATTTTTAGGTTTTTGGAGGAATACTAGTGTATAACAAACTTGTGCATATGATTTACAACTAATCCGAAACATGTATTGTTTTTTTTTCAATTTTAATGTATGCGATTTTATTATCTGTGCGAGATTGCATTTTATGTAATAAAACTGTTTTATATATTATTCTGAAAATAAATAAATATTTTAAAAATAGAAATAATTTTAAGAATAATTAATGAATTTGATTTTATTTTAAAAAAGAGCATTTGTACTTTATAATGAGGTATTGTTATTTTAATGAATAATCGTATACCTAATATCATTTTATAGATCGGATTACGGTATTAAAAAGAAATATAGTATTTTCATTACATTCACAGAAAATTCCAATATTCGTAGAATTTCGTTTTGATATGAAGGGTTGAAACAAATCTGTTTATCAGTTTTTAAAAAGGATTCATTTTATTTGCTTTAATGACGGTTGGGTAAAACTTTTTACTTTTACGAAGCATGTTTCAGTTATTTAGAAAATATAACGTTTCATTGCTCAATCGAAAAAAAATAAATAAATAAATAAATAAATAATCGGCTTTTCGCAGAATTTTTTTTTTTTTTTAAACAGGGTAATTGATTTTCACAGATTTAAATGTAAGAGATTTAATCCTTTTTCACAACTACCTTGCAAACAAGTTTTTGTATTATAACTTCTAATTATACATTGAATATAAGATTAAATAAATAAAAATTCTGTACTCTCAGCCTTCCAATAAAATAGATTGAAATCTGATTTGTT
This sequence comes from Ormyrus nitidulus, assembly GCA_900474335.1. Classification (NCBI taxonomy): domain Eukaryota; kingdom Metazoa; phylum Arthropoda; class Insecta; order Hymenoptera; family Ormyridae; genus Ormyrus; species Ormyrus nitidulus. The sequence continues at coordinate 1,219 of UCOL01005546.1, read as the reverse complement.
CCGACGAAAAATCGGAACTTGAGATAAAAACATTAATTACGGCACATCAGGGGCAAAAAGAATCAATTCTCAAGTATTTAGCAGTGCGCCATGCGTCCTCAAGACTGCGACTCGTTGCTCCAACTTCTCGCGTCTTGGCGTCACCACCTTATTCCCCCATTCCTCCTGCTTTCTTCGTCGCTTTTTCTTATAGCTACGTTCTTACGGCGCTGTCGCGTTTCTACGAGTTTCTCGTAGTTGACGGCGAACAAGAGAATCCGCTATTTACGTCATTGGAAATAAAGGAGCGAGCAAGAAATTTTTGACATCCCAGTTAGCGCTTGAGGAAACTTAATTACGCTTCTGGTGTTTTTCTTTTACCCGCAAGTCGAGTGCTCGGCATTTCGCCTGGAATTTTTATCGCGATTAATGCATATTCACTCTTCTCCAGGTTCATTTTGTTTTCTAAATATTTTAATTACAACATTTTTCCTTGGTGAAATTAACATTAAATATTGTTAACAAATAAAAACGAATAAAACTTACGTTTTTGGGTAATCAGGTGAATTAATAAAATTTTAATAAAAACATAATTAAAGTTCGGCTCGAAATGTACGTTTCACTCGCGGCATGGTAACGTAAAAATTATAAATAATATTACATACTCTCTTTTACCGTACTGAATCAACTTATAAATATTAAAATTTATATATATAGTCCTCGGAAAAGATTTGAAATATAATTTTAAATTTAATATTTCCAGGCTGCACTGAATCTTTCAGAAGACACATAAATAAGGCTTTTACGTTGTAGAAGAGATAAGGCAGTGTCGGCACCTAATAAATTAACGCTCAGAGGCTCTTGATAGACTCTTGAAGCAGGTGTTCGTGCTTATAGTCACGCTTACTCGTACCGTTCGCTTTTATGACGCTAAAACCAACATGTCAATAAAAGACGTATCAATACGTCGAATTTTCTTTTGTGCTCGAGCACAAACTTTCTACTGCTCAACTTCTGTATAAAAGGCTCTAATTACTGTTAAGTTCTCGCACAATAAAAACATTGTGAGAACTCACTACTCTTTAACAATGGCTTCTTGGCGTAGAGTAGTCTAGTTAAGAACTGAACTGAAAAGTGCCACTTTCAAAATAGAGCTTTTAAAGTACACTGAGAAAAATACCTCACTAAAAATTAGTATAGTTTTTCCTAAAGGGAGGACAAACTCGTCTTATCCTAAAAA
>UCOL01005545.1:0-11372 GCA_900474335.1 Ormyrus nitidulus | reverse complement strand
TTTCAATTCAAAAAGATTTTATTTGATCTGAAAGGAAAAACCTATTTATAATGAGCGGATTAAATGCAGAGGAATATCATTTCCGTATAAGAGGACTGTTTTTCTGAGTGAAAATTAAAGTTATGAGATATCGTTAATGCTGAAAATGTATATTGTCATTGGTTATATAACCTTAAATTAATGCAATGCATCTTAAATTACAACTGTAAAACAGAGTACAAAAGCAGCTTTCGGAAATTATTGAAAATACACCACCAGGTTTTGCTCAGTCAAATATTAAACTATGCTTACTGTCAAAATGAAGAGTGTAATATAATTATATTTAGATTATTATCTATTTTTTTACTAACATCTGAAATATATGAATATACATAAGAAAAACATACACTAACATTACTTATATATAATAGACTGGGTGGAATTCAGTTTGAGAAAAAAATTTGGCAGTAGTAAAAGAAAAATATGAGGTTCATAACACGAGCACACGAAAAATGAAAAGTGGTCTATCATCGAATAAAGTTCTATACATATATTTTGATCTACTAAACACGAATATGAACTTTTTTTTGACCCTTCATGTCAGAATTTCGAGATATTTGAATCTTTAAGAATTTTAAGATATTTTAGAATGCAATTGACGGCTCGGAAAGCGGAACTGATGAAGCGCTCGGCTGAGCCTATTATGCTGACCTTTAATTAAGGTGACCGAGCGCCCCGTCAGTTTTGCTAGCCGTCAATTGCAACTAAACGCATAGTATAAAAGCAGCTTTCGCAGTTTACTGAACGTTAACTGTCAGGCTTTGCTCAGTCAGAAAACAATAATTAAATTTACTGTTTCAACAATGAAGGGGCTAATTAATTTTGGATTATTGTCAGTGTGTCTTGTTGGAGTCTACTGCGTACGTATAGATATACCCTCTGGAAGATAAAGTTGAACATGTTCATGCATTTTTTTTCTGTTTTTGAATTTGCATACGATTAATTCCATCTGTCTGATATTTCGAAAATAAGTATAATAATAATATATTTCATTATATTTTTCATATTCTTTAAAAAGCGATTAATTAAAAAAAAATTTATTCCATGAATACTACTTATGTAAATAAATTGATGAATAACAATTAATAAAATATTAATATTATCACCAGGACTTGATACCAAAAGAAAAATCAGACATAAAAACTAAGTGTATTGCGGAGTCGGGAGTTGATGTCAGTAAGTAATAAAAAAAATGGTGTAATTGTTTAAGCGAATATATCTTATGTAAATCATTAAATTTTTATATTGCAAGTAAAATATTTTAATTGATTAATGAAAACATAAATGATATACAAATAAATATTATAGAATAAATTATTTATAGAAATCTTAAATGAAATGGATGATAAAAACAAGTTTATACAAGATGACAAAGTTGGATGTTTTTTGGCCTGTATATTAAAAGATCAAGATGGTGTAAATACTGTTTACAAAATATTTTTATTTTAAAAGTTATAAGAAAAAAACAAAATTAATATTTCAAAATAACTTTTTTTATAGTTTGAAAACGGAGCTATTAAGACCACTCACCCGAATTTCCCACAAAGCCCGAAGGCAAAAGAATGCGCAAAACTTCGTGAGTATTGAATTTATATATAAATGCTTGATTTGCAACGTTTGATTTTCCACTTACATTACAAATGATTTTTTGTAGGTGGTAAGAACGATTGTGAGACTGCGAATAAAGTAATGGAGTGTTTCCACAATGCTAAAATTTTCACGAAGCAACATCAATAAAATAACGATTGTGAATAGATTACGAACAATACTATAACACCTTCCGTACGTTGCATATCATTTATTTACTTATTGAACGAATGATTTATTTTAAATGAAATAAACTGATTACAAATTATATCATGGGTTTTAATTTTTTATAACTAATTTATTTAAATTGATAGAAAATATATCATGATCATCAGAATAATTGCATAAGTTGGATAAGGCGAATGATTATGAATAGTTTATATGAGAATAAATGAAATTAAACATTTTTGTAAAAATTATTATACTGTGTAAGAAATTTTTCGTTATTCGGTGCGCAAAATAAACTCAGCGTACGAAATTAAGCAAAAATCCGAGCAATAAACGATACCACTACTTCCAAGGAATAAATGTATTCAATGAAGGGGTGCTGATGCAAGTATTATTAAAACATTATTATATTTTTTATCTTAATAATTATTTGTCGGCAAAGGGTCGATTTTTTATTTTAAAAATTAAAATTTTTTTTTTAATTTTTTTATCTCCGTTAAATTATTTTTTACGATTTCTGTGCACGATTTGAAGTGCACGATCATCTATCCAACTTTCTAACACCAAAATAGGACTTTTTTTATTGATGGATCGGTAAAGAAAAAAAAGTCTTAAGGATCGCCTTTAATATACTGTGGATGGATGGATGGATGGATGAATGGATAATCATTATAGCTAGGAAGTACAGAACTAAAATTTGCATGATACCTTCTTCTACGATAAATTAGCATTTCATTTTCAAATTCTGCATCCACGCAAAAATTAAACATCTAAAATTATCTTGTTCAATGAACGCGTTTTTATGCGTGTCCACGGTTAAATATAAGAGCAAAAACTATTTTTATTTTTATTTTTAAGACTTAATACATACAAACACCCTGATTGAGATTTAATTGACTCCTCTTTATTGGAACAGTACCAACATTAATAATAAAGACACCATATATAAGCAATTTACTCCAGAGTTTTCCTTTCTTCACGCCTACATTAAAAAAGTGACTCAAAGATCTAAAAGCGAGAAGACAATGAGAAACATCGACATTCGTGTCAATACGAGAATGACTATCTTTTCTTGTCATTTTCCCGCGAAGCCTTAGATTAGCATAGAAAAAACGCGGTACGAAAGTTTCCGAAACAATAAGGCGATTCATTGCGACACCGCGGGCCTGCTTGCACAAAGCCCCCCAGAATCGAGAATCCGTTTCTCATGGCGAGCATCTGGACGAAAATCAGAGGCGCATTTTCCCATTGGAAGGAACTTTGCATCTCATGCATAAGGAATTAATTCCCTTTGAGTTCGGGGCCGCCTCGCGATTCACAATAATGACGAAAAGTCCGACGTATCGACGCGGGGCACAGAACTCCTGCAAGTATATGTATACGTGTAACGAGGAAGTGAAAAGGTCCGCGCGCGAAAGGGGCTCACTTTTAAAGGTGAGCAGCATTCCGGAGCGATCCTTACCTTGAGTGCAGCAGCTCTTTCTTCAGATGCGTTTATTATAAGATTTCGTGATCTTGTGAGGTCGAGGTGTCGAATTTTGATGAATATTTACATTGAATTAGGATTGTTAATGAGCTCGTTGTGACCTAATTTAGTTTACGAACGTCACTGGACGAGGTGGATTTATGCAAGATGCCGTTTCAGCAACGCGAAGAAGTAAGAGATCTTCAGTTCGCAGACGTCCTTGAATGATGAAGGGCACATCATGTGACGAAAAGCAGATAACCAACAGGTTTGGCGTAGGTGATGCAAAATTCTGCTTATTTATTCTGGAAAAGTTGACTCCAAGTAAAAAGAAATTGGTATCGTTCTTGCGGGTATACGTATATACAAACCAACTTATCAAGACTTTATCTACGTTTATTCAAATTTTTGTATCTAAAAAAGTGGCGCATAAATGCTTAAATATTTATTTCACTATTTACTGAAATGAACAGAAGCTTTTCTCAATTTATTCTGACAGAAGCTATCCCTTTCAATCAAACTGCGATCTTATAAACTCGGTATAACAACGTCAAAGCATAATTAATATAAAAATATAAGCATTATCGCAGGCATTAAGCCATTGATTTACCTCCAATCGTCCAATTCTAAAATACTTCGAGGTAATTACAAGCCATCAAGCTCGCTTGAATTAAATTCGATTACATTCCAGCGGCAACTTATCAATTACACGGCAGTTTCCTCGGAATCCCTCTAAATCCCAGCATTACCTACGAAATTAGCCAGCCGGGCTGCAAAAAAACGGCCGACACTCCCTGGGCTCTCACAATGCTCAGCCGTATACAAAATCCCGCGACGGGGAAATAATAAATAACCATCCTGCACAATTTCGCTTATGCCAGTTTCTCACGCGTCTCAAGGGCCGAAACAAAACGTCCGTCTAATTGCATTAGTATATTCGAGCGATTGGAATTAAGAGAGCGAGAGAGAGAGAGAGTTCGACGCGTATTTATGGCTGTCTGGGCTGCTGTTAGGGCGTGGTTATGTGTGAGTGCGCACATGAATGGGCGCGATGCAGCAATAGAGCCAGGAGAGGAGAGCCGCCGCGACTGCCGGGTCGAGCCGCGCGCCGGTGCAAGGTGGGCTTGAACCTTCGCAACCTCCGTATAAAACGCCCCTCTCGGGCCCGCGGCCGCGCACACTGTTTCCTTCATCCACGAGTGCGATGAGTGCTTCGCTCGTAAGTTTTTTACCTCCTTTATCTGCCTTCTTGCCGGGCTGATTAATTAGTTTTCTTTGTTTTAACCCCCCTTCTCTCGACCCCCTCGTTAGTTTTTGAGGCTGCGGTGACGTGGTAAATGGTATTTCTTGTTGACGGGTCTTGGGTTTCTGAATTTGGATTTCGAGTACACAGCTTACTTTTTGAAAGTGTTTTTTTTTTTAATTAACTTTATAAAACCGTTTTCTTCAATTTTATGAGTAGTTTCGAGCGGATTTAACAATCTAAGTTGAAAAATTTCATTTAAATCATTTTTAGTTATTGATTTTGACTTAGTTAATTTAATAATAATGCAAATATAACTTATGTAAATCTATTAAGAAATTAATGAATATGTATGCACTGCTTTCACTGTTGATAAAATTTAAAAATCTGATAATCGAAATATTTCGAATTCATTATTTCGTTGACAGAATACATCAGCATATACATTTAAAATTTTTTAATTTATACAATTATAATTTTTTAAGATAAAGAAGGGGTTGGTGTGACACGCATTTTACTCTTGGCATTTTTGTAGCGATTTACATTGATAAGAAAGGCATTTTAATTTATAATTTATTACAAATTTGTTTTTTGCTGCAGCAAAATAATGCAAACATTTCTGCGAGCCTTTTCTCATTTACAATAAAGAAAAGCATAAAACCGGTTATGTACGAATGCGGATGCAGTTCAAATCTTACGACAAGTCTGCATTGTCACGTCGCAGCTAGAAAAGTGATAAATTTTCCTCGTCCGAATATGCAAAAGACATTGCAAAAGAAAAATCCATAAAAAAAGATTTATCGCCGAAAGAGCAAAAATCCATCCCCCTCGACGACCTAGAAAAATTATCATTTCTCTCTTACGACTCGATCGAAACTCAATATTTTTTCCATTCCCCGCAGATAATACTCTCCTGCGCGCTCGCAGTGGCGAGGTGCCAGGTGGACTCCCAGAACGCGGCGATCCTCAAGGACTCGCGCTACCTGTCCGGCGACGGGACCTTCGGCGCCTCGTACTCGCAGGAGGACGGCGTCGAATTCAAGGAGGAGAGCGACGAATACGGCAATCGGCGCGGCTCCTACTCCTACGTCGATCCCACGGGACAGAGGCGCACCGTCACCTACACCGCGGGCGTGAACGGCTTTCAGGTGAGTGTGTACTTTGTCCCCCGAGCGCGACAATAAGACCGGCGATAGACCTTTTTCGGAGCCGATTGCGAAGCCGCAATCGTCGCGGGGACCAGCGATTATTGGGATTGTTTCAGGATCGTTGCGCCGTGGGAGTGTTGGGTATATAGATGGGTAATTGATTTCTATGCTGGATTGTATTTGCTGGGAACTGATAAGTTAAACAGCGGGTTGCAGTTTCTCAGATTGGATGGTAGACGTAGGTGGAATTTCGCAAAAGTACCCTTGAGATTGCAAGTGTTTGCGTGGCTTTTTAGTATCACGTTGTGGTGGTTGCATAACGAGGGATTTTTCTTTTTAGATTAAATTGAGAAAATTGATAGGATAGAGTGTAAGAAGTTGAGTGGAGCAATTTATTAGATTAATAAAGCTACGAATTATCGTCTAATTACTTTGTTATTAGATTATTAGACATAAAACAGTGAATATATATATTAATCATTTATATCTTCATTATAGCAATTTTCAGTATTGGCAATTAAAAGAAAAATTATTAAATAAAACTCTTATACAATTAAATTCACACGTAATTTCTCAATTGACGTATAAAAACGTCTGCATAACGAATTAAAAGTTTTTTTGGTTATAAAAGAATCTTTGCAACAAATAACGTTTCCATTAATGCTACTCAAACCGCGCTTATATAAAAACGGATAAAATCTTTATTAAAAATACAGTTCCTCAATCAATTAATTTACGCCGGTATTTCAATCTGATCACCTTCATACCCCCTTTGCGCAACGACGATCCAAACAAATCCAGCCCTGCACGTCGACCAATCATCAGCCCACCTCCTCATTAAGCGAAAAAAGACGCGAAATGAAGCGAAGCCAAAACCGGCACTCCGATCCTTATCCCTGCGCAGCCAACAATAGCCATCGACACCCCGTGTCTCTCTAACTGTTTTCTCGCGCGACCCACGCACAGGCGAGCGGCGACCACATACCCGCCCAGCCGCCGCCCACGCCGCCGCAGCCCGAGTACGTGCCGCTCGCGCAGTACAACCCGCCGGACTACCAGCCGCCGGCGCCCCGGGCGCCACCCTCGAGCCCGCCGAGGTACCAGCTGGTCCGACGGCCCTTCGAGCCCCAGTACGAGACCCAGGAGCCGTCGTACGAGCAGCCGAGGTACGCGGCGCCACCGAGGCCCGCCCCCGCCGCCCCGAGGTACAACCGGCCGCCGCCGCCCCACCCCGATCTGGTGAGTGTAATCGTTCGCGGGAAAAGCCAAATGAACAAAATAAATGATCCACTCAAAATAACGTATTAACCAAAATTTCATTACGAATCCTCGACGAAACGTTCAGTTGCAGTACCACTCCCCGTACGTCGAGTACCCGGCTGGCTCGGTCCGCTACGAGTCCAAGTACAACAGCCCACCGGCTTACGGTCCGGTCGGTCCGATCGCCTCTCAGTACCAACCTCTGCCCAGGCCGACCCCCCCGGCGCCGGTCCGCTACTACAACGACGTCACGACGCCGTCGCCGCGGAGGTTCTACCCGCCGGGCAAACTGGATTTCAACAGGACGCCCGACGGCTTCTCGTACACCTTCAGCAAGAGCTGAGGCGAGCGACGCGGTGAAGGGGACCAGGACTGCGCCGACTGCCTGACGACGTTTCGCGCTGGGTGAGAGGATCTCCGATGTTCTCTGGCTCTTTTATTTCTCCTGATCCTTATTATTTTTCCGTAATAAGCGATATCTCGTATTCTCGATCTTTTAGCGTAATTGATGAATCGCGTGTAGTAACGACGTGTTTGTGTATCGAGCGATTTCCAGCCTGTTTCGTATATCGTAATCCAGCGAATTGTTTTATTTACATTCTGGAGGAAAATCCGTTTTGTTACCGAACCGAGTTTCGTATCTGTGATAATGAAACTGAAAATCAAAACCGTCGAGTATATTATTATAGTTTTTTTAAATGTGTAAAAAATTTTGTACTCAATAAAAATTGTTATTTTCGAAATTTGAATCTACCCTTTTTTTTAAAGAATACTCTTTTAGAAAATTTATAATTTTAAAGGGCGAGGTTAAAAATTTTACTATTTTTACATGCCTTTATCTTTTGTTAACATTTTAAAATATAGTAAACACGACCGAGTTCCCAAAAATCAAGAAATACCATTTTAACATTTTTTCAATACACATTAAAATCACGATTTTCGCAAGAAGATCGTTAAGCCTTTAAGACTTTTTAATTGGGCCGTTTACGTCGACCTTGGAATTTTTGTATCAACGCTGAAGGAAGAGCCTCGCGTTCACGTGGAAGATCCGAAGTATCGATTAGCGACAGAATTGCGGGTGGCCTGTATAAATTTATCTTTATCGACAATGACTTTCAAAGTTTCTTTTTTCGCTCTTCGATTCGTTACGTTCGCTGGAGATTCGTTCGTGAGTTCTGCTCCCACTTAGGGGACTGCATTTTCATGTTATTGTCAACCGTATTTGCATTATCTTCCGGAGTTACGGAGCTTATAGCATCAAACTTAGACAATGAAATTAATTGCAAGTTACAATCGAGTAATTCATTTACAGTCGTAAAAAGTTTTTCAGTGCTATTTTTTGAATTTTTAAAAAGTATAATTGCATTTGGAAGTGATAATTTTTTACTCATTTTCCAAACATATATGACTATTAAAAATATTTCAATTACATTGCACTTCCAATTGAAATTAAAATGTTCGAAAAACCTTCGATTAAATCTGCATCTTTAGCCACTAAAAATTTGTCAATGGAGCAAAATAATACGTCACCATTCATTTCCTAATTACTTGTGCACTATTCGCTTATCTAATGACATAATCCCCTAATTAATATGTACAAAAAGCAAAAGAATCCATACGTTTTGCCATCGCCAATTACGTAAAACAAAGGTGATCATTATGTAAAAGGGAAGGTTTTGCACGTTAGGAATGTTAAATAGACTGCAAAAGGCGAGCAAAAAGCCTAATGAAAAAGCAGAGAACATCTGCTCCTTATAAAGTTCACATTCTCTCCTTTCCAATGAACCGATTTACTTTCATCTGCTAACCTTTGAATCCCCCTTGATACTGTGGCGCAACGACTCTCCGTTCCCGCCGCAATCACGCCCTGAACTCGCGCTCAAATCTGTACTATTCATTTTTTTCTCTCTCTTTCTCTTTCTTCCCGACGAGCAAAGCCTGCGAAGTGTTTCGCGGTCTTCTGCAAGCACGGAGCAACTTTGTGGGAAAGTCGAGCGTCACTAAAAAATTGCCTCAGTCCGATCGATCATCTTATAATCTCCTTAATTGGAAGAATGGAAGGCTGCAGAGGCAGAAACGACTTGTGCAAGAGGAGATTTATATTCAAATTTTCACCTCATTCGCAGGAAATTTGTGAACCTTCGCGGAGATTCAAAGCGTTTTTGCATTTGAATGGATAATCTTCGTCAAAGCCATTTTCTTCTGGTACGAAATAAGTGCTTTAATTTTTGAAGATCCAACTTTTTATGAAACTAATAATTTTCTGAAAAATGGAATTTATTGAAAATACTAGATATACCCGGACGCAATAAGACCCAAAACCCAAACTTGATCCTCCTAAATAAATGTAACACACTACTAAAAAAAAACAACTAAAAGACGTGGACACCCAATAAACCAACAGCATAAATTCAATGCTTTACATAACGCATTATGACTGCAACGAAAATCCACTTGGCCCGCCTGCATGTTCCTCGGATCCTCGATCCCCGATAGCCGACGAGCCGCTAAATTCCCATGATGCATATCTCTCCCTTCCCCTCGAAGCTCCAGAAGACTCGCCGATCGCATAATAGTATTAACAAGTATCTTACGGGCACACGCATAAAGGTGAAAGCGCACACGATATCAGGTACATATTCGGAATTCATAATGCCCGGCTTATCTCTCCTGGATCGTAAAGCAATAGGAGCAGCATTTCTCGAGTTCCTGGGCCCCGCACATCGAACCAGGTTCGCCTTCGATCGGCCGACGAGCCGCACCTTTGTCGTCGACAGAAAAGTCGCCGACGACTAGTTAACTTTTTTTTTTGCGCGTATCGGGAGTTTGATCGAGGACTGCGCTCGACAATGAAGCGGGTATGTAGGAAAGTAGATCGTTTGGGTTTAGTTTTACATTTTATCTTTTTGTGTATAGTGAAAATGCTATTTTGTTTTTAGAATTATCGGGAAAACATAGAAAAGCTCTTTGTTTTTTAAATTCATATTTTTGTCAAAGGATTTCAAAGCAATTTGCAAATGTTGAAGTTTATTTCAAATCAATATTGAAACCAAAAATATTTCCTCCTGCTCTTTTTCGCACAAGGATAAAAGTATCTGAACAAGAATGAAATATTTCTCGTAAATTTAAAAATGAAAAAATAATTGTGAGAATGAAATGTATAATTATTTTAATCATCAGTACACTGAAAAAAAAATTTACTTAATTCAAATAAATGGATTTATTAATAATCCATTTATTTAAACGAAGTAAATGATCTTTTGATTCAAGTAAATATATTTTTCAAACAAAAAAATATTTATTAAATGATGAAAAAATAAGTATTTTAATGAATATTTATTAAAATGAAATAAATATTATTTAAAATCTAATAAATCCTTACTTAGAATCAAATAATTTGGATTCTTTGACTTTAGAAATGACGTTTAAATAAATTATTTATTGAAAATAAGTAAATATTATTTAAAATTAAACAAATCATTTTTTTTAATCAAATACTTTGAAATTTAACATTGGTACCATCATGCTTAAATAAATGTTTATTTAAATGAAGTAAATATTTATTAAAACTATATAAATCATTTTTTTGAATCAAATACTCAGGCCTCTAACATTAGCAATCGTTCTTAAAGAAGTGTTTATTTAAATGAAGTAAATATTTATTAAAACTAATTAAATCATTTCTTTGAATCAAATACTCAGGCCTTTGACATTAGCAATCGTTCTTGAATAAATGTTTATTTAAATGAAGTAAATATTTATTAAAACCAATTAATTCATTTTTTTGAATCAAATATTCAGGCCTTTGACATTAGCAATCGTGCTTAAATAAATGTTTATTTAAATGAAGTAAATATTTATTAAAACTAAATAAATCATTTTTTTGAATCAAATACTCGGGCCTTTGACATTAGCAATCGTTCTTAAATAAGTATTTATTTAAATGAAGTAAATATTTATTAAAACTAAATGAATCATTTCTTTGAACGAAATACTTGGGCCTTTGACATTAGCAATCGTGCTTAAATAAGTGTTTATTTAAATGAAGTAAATATTTATTAAAACTAAATAAATCATTTTTTTGAATCAAATAATTACTATTTAAAATTAAACAAATAATTTCTTTGAACCAAATACTTGGGCCTTCGACATTAGCAATTATTTTGAAATAATATAAATATTTTTGCGTTTGAAAGAAATATATTTAAATCTGAATATTGAATATTTTTAATATATAGGAAATCTATTTATTTGAATGATAATGTAAAATAGAAATCACATCTATAATAAAAAAAATTTTATATTTATATACATAATTAAATTATTTTAATTTTTAATTAAATTATTAATAATAAATGAGAAATAAAATTATTTAGTAATGCTTTTGATTAAAATACTAATTTTTATACTTATTATATGGGTAATACGTTTTATATTGTAACGGGGTGAATCCTAATCAATA